>JAUZNC010008395.1:0-32959 GCA_034780395.1 Vannuccia rotundouncinata | reverse complement strand
AGTAAGTAAGTAAGTAAGTAAGTAAGTAAGTAAGTAAGTAAGTAAGTAAGTAAGTAAGTAAGTAAGTAAGTAAGTAACTTCGTTTGTCTCGTTCAAAATTATGGCGGACCAAGTGATGCATGATATCACTCTAAAAAAGGAGATATCACTCTAAATTGTTTGCTGTTACTATATATAAGTTGAACGATTCGCTTTACACACACTCATAAAAGAGTGATAGTTGGGGAAATTAATTGACTATCACTCAATTTTGAGTGATTGTTCTTATACTATCATTCAATTTTGAGTTATTGTTCTTACTATCATTCAATTTTGAGTTATTGTTCTTACTATCATTCAATTTTGAGTTATTGTTCTTACTACCTATCATTCAATTTTGAGTTATTGTTCTTACTATCATTCAATTTTGAGAGATTGTTCTTACTATCATTCATTTTTGAGTGATTGTATCTAAACAACATGAGTGTCGTGATAGTATGGTTACACTCATTCGAATTCATTAGCATGACGGAGATAGGAAATGCAATTAATAATTTTGATTTATTAAATAAATACAAATTTGTATCCTTAATTTTTAAATGGATGTTCTTACTACAATACTCAATCTTTATAAAAAGGAATAGTATATTTTCCTGCTATATTTCAAAATATAATTTTTTACACTCAATCAGGGAAAAATGACAGCAAAATTAACATTTAAAAAAAAAGTTTCGTATAATTATTTCTATATTTCCAGCAATCATTCTGAAATTGGTATATGATGTATAACTTATACATTTACATAATGCGTATTCAAACCCCAGCCTCATTGATAAAAGAATAAAAAAGTGACAGATCTTAAAAAAAGGGCCCTGAAGCTATTTTCTTAGAGGAAGTTAGCTTCACGACTTCAAAATTAATTTAACATAATTACCAACAAAGAATTTGCAATTTTTCTTTTCCAATATATACCTTCTCTGTGATAAGCTAATCAATTGCGCAAAAGAATTAGCTCTGGCATAATGCAAAGATAAAATTCTGTATTCGATTAAAAAATTCCAAATCTCGTGGAAGAAAGCTTCGCAAATAAGCCAAACAATTTTTTTTTTCATTAGTTGAATTTTTTTTTCATCATTTCTTTTATGAACCAGATTAGATATCGGTTAAATTTTATAATACATCCTATAGGTTGAAGAGTATAGTATATACATTAAGCTATCTAACTATGAATTTTAATTTTAATTTCTAAAATTATTTGTTTTATAATAAATTGACTGGGTTTCTAACACGTTATAGAGGACTTTAAGAGCTATGTCACAAAATACAAATTATAACAATTAATCAACAGGGTCGTTCACACTAAAATTTATAAGTGTGAAGCTTTCTTCCATAGTGTGAAGCTATTTTCCGACGGACACATCTCTATAATTGTGTAAAAAACAAAAACACAAAAGTTTATAGAGTACAAGTATGTATTTTGTATCAATTGTAATAGCAAAAATGGAAAAAAAACAATAAAACTTTCAATAAAATGCTCTGTTTAAAAGGTAATAATTACGGTACCTATAATAATATAATAATATATAGAGTATATAATAATTTGATTTAATTTTCTTTTTTTAAAGTGTACGAAAGGTATATTGATTTGTAATTAAGTATGTACATTTCCAGAATTGAATAAAATTGTTGTTTTATTGTACTTCGACACTTTCCTTGAAATGGAAATTGAACTATTTAGAATTATATTTTAATTAAATATATAAAAATAATCCGTACCCTTCAGCAGGAATTAACTATATATTAATAGTAGCTATAGTGAAAACCTTTTTGATATTACACGTTTGATATAGCACGTTTGACCAGCATATATGGGAATTTTTTAATTGGTATAAGGTATAATACGCAATTAATACAATTTTGTCTAACATTTCATATCTCTAAATTTGTTACTTCATGTTGAATCAAATTCTGCAGCCTTATTGAGTTCATTAAATTTAATCAAAATACAGAACATTAACTTTGGCTATATGCCATTCTTTATACATTAATATATAAATACAGTATACTCCGCATATAACGAGATTAAAGTGACCAACTACTTTTGCTCGTTATTATTATAGCCAATGCATCATATATAACAAGCAGATGCTGGTTATAAAAAAGGTATAGGTATTGTATGAAAAAAACTTTCCTCTCTCTTTTCAATGGGTAGGTATAATGAACCTAGTCAATTGTACTCAAGCTATAGATTCATAATGTATAGGGATTATGCAATCACAGTACAGCAAGCCACTTAAATACCAAATCAGTTTTCATAAGGGGTATGTAGAGATTTTAACCGTTATAAGTATATATAGGGCTAAATAGAGAATGAAGTAAAAAAATCGTTAAGCTCGTTAAAAACTCGCCAGAAACGAATACTCGTTATAAGCAAGTTCTCGAATTACTACCAAGCTCGTATACTTATATACCTCACGGAAAATTACACCAATTTGACATCAGCCTTTATATCCTATATAGTCGATATATATAACTTTGTTTTCTTTTATTAATTAATTATTTTTATTATATTGCATATATTATAATATAATAATGTCTTCAAAAAAGTTATAATCTATAAATAAATAAATAATTATTTTAACCATGGACGACGAAACTGGGTATGGGTAACCGCGGCTTTGCAGCGTCACTATTTTGAGCTCTGTGTTTGGCGCCCCTCAAAAAAGTATGACTATATAGAAGATACTTATACATGTGCGCATATATATAGGGTGTCCCATAAAAAACGGCGTTTTTTTTACAAAAATACAAATTTAATTATTTATTTCATATACATAATTTTTTATTAATTTGACAAATTTCTACATAGAAATACAAAAGTCAAGAGGTAATGATATTAAAGCGGTAACAATACACAGTGCACTAGAAAGAGCCTGGCCAGATTAACAAATCAGCCTTCGTCGGGTTCAGACGCAAAAGAATTCCGCGACGGTGAACGACAATCATTTGATCGTCATAAAGGTTCAAGCAGACCTTACAGCGAGGGTCGAAAGGCTGCACTTGAACAAAGAGTTGAGTATATTCTACTAACATGCTTGCAGAGTTTGCGAACCGTTTGACTGTATAAAATCTTGTAGTGATAGATATGAGAAATGGTTCCATCATAGAAAAATACAACCTCGAAACACACTATATAGGGTCTTGGAATTCTCCAGGTGATCCTCGTTTTCAGACTGCCCAAAGAATGACAACAGAAAAGAAGAAAATGTCAATTGTCGCTGTTTCGCTACGAGGACAACACAATCATAGCGTTGTTGAGTACACGGTCAATTCTGAAGTGTATATACAATTTCTCGCCTACTTTCACACACGTCATACCAACCCAATTTTGGATCAAAACATGCTTCTGGTGCACGACAATGCCAAGCCCCATATCTCCAAGGCCACACATAATTACATTGAACAGTCAAATATAAGATTAATAAAACAATCTCCATATTTCCCAGATATGAACCTTTGTGATAGGTTTCTTTTCCGCGCTTGGAGTCTCTCAGAGATCGTCTAAATGTTGCTGATGCAGACGATGTTGACTTTATTTTTACAACAACAATTACCAACTTTTACACAACAAATGATACAAAATGCTTTTCGAAAGTAAAAAGATCACCTACAATGTATCATTGCAAATGATGGTGTGTATGTGTGACTTTTTTGAACTTATTTTATTGTCATAATCATTTTTATGTCGATAAATAACTGTTAAAAATAATGTGTACATAACAATAAATTTTGTATTTTCGGAAAAAACGGCGTTTTTTATGGAACACCTTATAATAGCATATTAATTGTGTTTAAAATTAAATATTTAACAGTGCAAAAATTGTTTGTGGTGATATTTCAATTTCATGCGATATTTCTGCAATTGATAACATATTTTTTCTATAAAGTTTCTTTAAAAAGAATGTTTTAATCTCGTTATAGGAATATAAAGAGCTGTGTTCACGCAATTGGCATGGTTATTAGCTAGACCATAGACATATTATATATCTTTAGTTTACTTTACACATTATAAAAATTATATCTATTATACTTTTGTAGTTATAGTGTAATGTCTATGGTTCAGACACAATCAAGAAGATGAAAGTCATGAGTGATCTTCTAAACACAAATCCCTCAAAATTACAAAATATAGCAAGAAATCCCCTCGACGAAATTTAATTTTTGTCATATTGAAAGCGGAACTTATAGCTTATGATCACTGCACAAGGATTCGCTTGTTATAATATGTTATATTATGTTCGTGCTCACTTTGATGCACTGTTATATAGGTGCGCAGTTATATATTTTGGGATATATATCTTTGCCTGAGTTCAAAAACTTAATTAACTTAATAAGTTCCCAACTTAATCGTACTAAACCTATACATAAGTTCCGATTAATTAGCAGTATATATATATAATTGACAAAGAAATGAACGCAAGAATTCGGGGCGTCGCATAAATTGTATAGGAAAACATTCGACCTTCTGTTTGGGGTTCTTTTTGAGTAATCTAAAACTTTCGAGTAGTAACAATTTCAGTCAAACTATACAAACGGTGGATATATCGGCAAGTGACATCACTGACCGCTATAAAATTTTATCATCTATTCGTAATAAAGACGCAATTTGTTTAATTTATTTTGGGAAAAGACTTTACAAACTTATAGACTTAATCTTGATGTCTAGAACCTATCTTAAATCAAGGTAAAAAAGGATTCACTCCATTCTATATGATCTAATTTATTTGTATCTAAATATGTGTGAAAGTTTCAATCGATAAAACTTTAAAACATCATCATACTGGTTCCGAAATCGGCCGTGTTATATACCTATTTATTTATTTTAGTGGACAAATTACATTTAAAATATAATTGAAATATATAATTATAAAATTAAATTCTTTAAAAGAATATAATTACTCTATACTTACAATAGGTAGGTCACATACTTAGGCAAAAACTATAAGACACCTATCAGGAAAAGCCTTAACCATTCAGCAATCAAGTAAAAATGCCTGGTACACACAAGCTAAGATAGACATTTAATACCATAACATTAACATACAAGATCAAACAACTTGGCAACCTACCTGCTCCGGATCGAATTCAGTGGAAATATCGGGTCAGTCGAGCTATGTCTTAAATCATTGATGCTATGCTCTTCAAATGAATGAATGAATAAAATAGATAATTTAAAATATAATATATAGCTTTCGGTTTCTGAAATTGAAGATGGTAAATTTTCGGAAGGAAATTCCTTTTTAGTTTAGATTTTTTTGTTAAATATAATATGATTTTATATCTTATTTGAGCTATATAATAATTGTATTTGGTTTTTGGACAGTAAAAAATATTTTAATATTAAGGGTGCATATGCAAAAGTTTTTTTCATGTAATAACCTTCTATTTGATTTTAACAGTATAGAAATTATGAAAAAACGGTTGAAATTTTTTTTTTCAACTTACTTAGAATCATGGTAGCATGTGATGTCCAACATAACAAATACTACAATTTTTAAAAATGTATACTTTTTCAAAATTAATCATAATGATTTTATATTTAAAATGCATATCTCTTTCTTAAATTAAGCAGGGAGTCTAATTTCTTGAATTCAAGATTTTTAAATTGATTTTTAGTCAAGTTTGAGTTCATCAAAATGTGCTATATAAATATTTAAGGTTAAGCTCCAACCTGTATTGCATGTCTTATATATCTGTTATATATCCTTTTTCTATTTTATTATATGCTGAATATATTCAGTTCTTCTAGGGCTTTATTAAATGAAGGTTAGGTTAATGGCCTGCATTTTATATCTTTTTTAAGCCAGATATTTTTGGCTTATTCTATTCTTTAATGTATAAAATTTCTGAATGTTTCACAGTTCTTCCTATGTGGCTACATAGAATGCAGGCTGGATAATGTATAGAGGCAATTTGTTTTTCATATGCTATGTTCCAAATGGCCCCATATATAATATGCAAAATATTTCCAGGGGCTCAAGTTTGACTGGCTTGCTTAATAAAAATAGATTTAGGAATATATTTTAAAAGATTATTTTATAGACATTATTAAAAAGGTAAAATATGCAATTTAAACAGATATGCATTCCGGTTATATTCAAGATTCCGACAATTTATTATTTTTTTTTTCTATTTTTTTACTATAATATTGAATAATAAAATCAATACAAAGGTTTAAATTTAATTTTATCTAGACTCAAGAGCAGGGTCTACCACACCTTGAACATAATGTTTGTGTTTAATTAAAATTTATTGCACTGCTGATTAGTCTAAAATCATAGTCATTTAAAGTATGGTAAACAGACCCAGCTCCAAGTCTTGGGTCTAGAAGTAAGTTGGTTTAAAGCTTTGTATTGATTTTATTATCCAATATTATAGTCAAAAAATAAATAATTAAATAAATTGTTAAAAAATACCAAAATATCAAGAATATTATTTCATAGACATTATTAAAAAGATAAAATATGCAATTTAGGCAGATATGCATTCCATATATCCCTAGGAGGATATAATATTGTATAATAAAGAATTTGATATATAAAATAATAGGAAAAGCCTTAACATCTATCTTACAAAAGACATTAAATACAGACTATAATTTAAGCCTTTTAATATTATAAAATATAAGAATGGTCCAGTGTTTCAAAATGTGTCATTTAGAAGTTAGTAGAAAAATGTGTCAAAGTCAGATTTTTACACACAAAATTATTTTTTTATATATAAAAAGTATGCTCTTTAAAAAAAATTAAATACAAAAATATTATGTAAAATTTTAAATATGTAACAGAATCATAAATTTATCACAATTTTTTATGCAATTTATATGTCTGCTTGTCTTTTTAGATTATACACTTTTACTTGAACATAGTACATGTACATTTTGTGTAATGCTAAATTAATTAAATACACTTTAGCTCTCTAATTCTATCAATTCATTTGATTATATCACTAATGCTAATCTTTAAAATCTAAATTCAATGATTTAAATTATACAATATGTTTGACAAAAACAATACTTAAGTAGTGTTGCATGAAAAAAATCTATTGGTTTTTTGTTTCAAAATGATAGACCATCCCTGGTACAATTTTTAAATTATGATCAGATCCACTTTGATGTGAATTTGAGCATCCATGAGGACCATATTGTGGTGATTAGGACTAACTAGGCTTTTTATTATGGCAGGAATGTCCTGTAATTATTAATATGAGAATGATTCTTAGCTTTAAAATCAATACATTTTGAGCACTATGTATTATTTTATAGGCTATGCTTACTGTATAGTCACAACAAGTCATATTGATTTAATTTCTGTTAATCTGTATGACTAATAATTTTTTGTTTTAGAAAAAACTTCCTTAAATTATTGTAATATTGTTGGCAATTCTGAAATTAGATATGTTATGGATGAAAAATTGAATGTCTTAAAATGTGTCAAGTTGTGACAAGTTGTGACCATCCCTGAAAATTAATTTACACACTATATGTCAGAATGAAGTAAATGATGAAATTGTTTATCAAATTTTAACTTATCTGTTTAAAATAATTATATACCTACATTGTTTTTAGCAAAATAATTTCTTAGCCTATTTCTGAATGTGTAAATTTTATTTATTTTATATTCTTAAATTATAAACAAAAAAATTGTTTAGGGTTAAAATACCTACTGTTTTTTAACTTTGAATCTATTTTGCACAATTTTATTTATTTTTATGACTTGAAAATGTATCTATCAGATTCTCCACATTACACATAGGCATTGGAACTGGGGGAACAATTTGTTAATACAGTCACATTGACTCAGGCAATGCAAACTATTGTATTCAGGTTTTTCTAACTTATGGTAAATTGAGTTTTTAAAAAAATAAATTTTTTAGCATTAATTTTTGTTCTTAATAATTTTTATTACAGAACTAATTTTTTGTTAATAGGTTTACTAATTTGTTACTAATTACTTTTAATATATTTTTGTAACACTGTGATATTAATTTTTAACTACAGCTGGTATACAACAGTTTGCCATGTCCATAGATTATTTATAATATTTATTTAATTGGGTATGCCAAAGTATTGTATTTCTGACTTTTTGTTTTGTAATAGTAAAAGAAATCATAAAATTTGTATGAAAACATCACTTTAAAATGATATTATTATGAATATTTATTATTAGGTACAATGACAAAATTATGTATCATTAATGGCAAAATTAATTGTCCAATAATCATTGGTAAAATTATTTTGATAATACTGTACTAAGTAGGAATAAGACACAATATAGATTAAATTTGAAAGATTCAATTTATCATAATAATATGCTATAATCATCCTCATAACATATTTCTAGACGAATTTCATCATCCTCATGCCACTCATGAAATTGATTGGGAATTTTGTGTCTCAATATGAGTGTATTAAGACACCCTTTTTTTTCTTTTCTTTAATTGATAGCCAGTAGTTGTACACTTTTGAATTGACAATTAATGAAGTATGAGGCAATGTACCCCATCTAATATCAGGTAGCTGATGGAACTCTTCATTTGTGGCAAATTTAACATCAATGAATCCATATTTGTCCTTTCAGAAATAGAGAGGCCAAATTTTAAGCCAATTTAAAGCAATGCCATCTTTAAGGAATTTGGTATTTTTCAGCAGTAGTGGTTGTGCACTTTTTCAATTCGATTTTTTTGTGTGTCAGGTGTGTTACTCTGTTTTGTGAACCATTTGTAGATTATTGATTAAATCCATTGGATGAAATACTTTCCTTCTTGTGTATTTGGTTGTTTTCTTTTTGAGAATGCCCAGACACATGTAATAGTTGGGTTATTAAAATTATATTCATCAAATAATGAAACTTTTTATACAAAAAGGAGCTTACAATTTTGTTACAAATTTGACAACCACATGTGTAGATAATAAAATGACTTCTCTGTATTCATTTTCGTCCAAAATTGTCAAATATCTATTGAGTATAGTACATAACTCATTAGATTCACTTCTGCACTCTGTTTTGTCCCAAACACAGCAGTATCTAACACTTGTAACTGGCTCTAAAATAGTGATGTTGTGGACATGAGAACTAAATGCTGTACAAACACAATGTCTTCAAAATGTCATCTTGAACAGGCTTCCAAATTTTCAGCTTGACACCATTCACAATAATGTCTACACAGGTCTCTCTTTGACACAACATTTTCTAGATACAGGATTAACTAACCTTCTACACAAATGTACACAGGGGGTCTTTACTTGAAACCTTCATAAGTTTGAGCTTCTTACGATGAAAGATAAAATGTTCATATGACAATGCTTAAATTGCGTTTCTCAAAACCTTCTTACGAACTTTGTAGAGTTATGAGAATTAGCACTTGTGGTTATCTGGAGACTGGTATTTGCATGGTGAGTCGCTAGAAAATATTGAAATTTTTTATAAAAATGTGCAATTTTAGTAGCTTTGCACACTTTGAAAGCTAATTATACATTCAACATAAACATTAGTAAATCTATGGTTAGACTTTTTGAAAAGCTTAATTTCTCTGCTATTTAAATCTATAAATGTTTATATTTTCATAATTTAGTTACATTGTTTAAATATACATATAGGCTATTTATGCCTTATGTCATTTTTCTAACAATATTTGATAAGATTATAATATAAAAAATATTCAGTTATATAAATTTAAGCAAGTCAAAAGTAATATATATGGAAGTATGTTTCATTATCTTTATTTTGTACCCAAACATGACATAGAAAACTCAGTTATTTATAAAATACAAAATAATGACTTATCACATTCAATTTGTATTAAATTCTTGTTTACAATGTTAAATCGTTATAAAAATACAATATCTATTTTATATTATATATTGTAATAAATTATTAAATTAAATATATTTCATATCAAAACAGTTACGGTAGAGACTGCATAAGTTAAAAGAATATTACTATAATAAACAAGACAAAGAGTTCATTCTAACAGAGCAAGAAGATTTTTTGATTTTATATATTTACTAGTTATATTACATTTGTTATTGTTTAGTCAATATAAAAGAAATCATGGTGCTGCATAATTATTATAAAAATAAATAGAATTCATACCTCTTAAATTAATGAAATCTTATGTATTTTTAGTCTTTATTCTAAGATATGTTTTATGTAAGTAACATAAAATCACCCCATATAGCAATATAACTTTGTGAATCCTTATAAATTCAATTAAATCATAAATTAAAAATATGCTTCACAAATTTATTTATTAAAAATCTTTACATACCAAGCTATATATGTATAACTTTTCAAATTATTTATTATTTAATATATATTCAGTATTTTATCATTACAGAGTTAACATTAATTTCAGCACATATAAAATTATTTAAACCAACTTATATATTATTTATGTAGTACTTACAAATGGTCTAGACCAAGCTTAAATATTACAATCAAAATTAGCAATATGGTTGTTGGTTCATAGCTATGATTGCTTTGAGTAAAGCCCAAATTCAAAAATCATTTACATGCCATCTTATCTACGAACTTTCTTATGAAATATCCAGTTAAAATGGTTTTAAGTAAAGACATACAATGATGGTAGCAACTTACAAGTAAATTTTATTGTACAAATGTTTTGAGTAAAGACGCCCAGGTATAAATAAACTTTAAAATATTTGTTTTTGATTTATTCTTTTTAATGCCAGATTTTCGGATAAACCACCCCTCATCTCTTCTTCAATATGTCTCTGTTAATTTGTTTTTAATTAGATCAATAAACTTTAAAATATTTGTTTTTGATTTATTCTTTTTAATGCCAGATTTTCGGATAAACCAACCCTCATCTCTTCTTCAATATGCCTCTGTTAATTTGTTTTTTAGGAATACACTAGTTTGCCAATTACTAGTGCTTTAATAAATTTAGTATACAATAGTTTGACAACTGTTAATAACTACAAAATGAAATGAGATAGAAGTACAATACTTTGACACATAAAACTTCAAAATGTTATAAACAGTTTTATTAATTAAACTCAATTTAAAAAAAGGGGAATAGGATAGTTTGCATTGCCCACATTGATATATATGTAGACCATTTTAAATGTAATAAGTATGCATGATATTGCAATAAGTGTCTTCTTCCCAATATTCCAGAATTAAATATTACATACTAGACAGTATATAACATGACTATATACTTTTCTACATCTGTTCTATTATTGGTCAGTGAGTTCTCCATCTGTCTATTAATATGTCACTCTATATGACATGCTTGTAGATAAAAGTATTGATCCCAAAAACGTTAACAAACATCAAAATGATGAAGTTATTGTTCCTTTTTTTGCTGGATTCTTATATATCGCTTGACAATATGAGGTGCCATTATTATCAATTATTATAAATAAGGTGAGTTTATGTAAAACTATTAATATATAATTGTGTACATATCTGTACTATATAGTATATCAGTGTACTGTATAGTAGCTGACATTTAGGTTTTTGCATGCATCATAAGTATATATTTAGAGTTATTCTAATAAAAGGGACTCATCATGTTATGTCATCCAAGGAGCACTTTTCATCCAATGAAATTTTGACAGAGTCCAAAAAAATTATGTTTACCACTGAGGTATCCCATCACAATTTGTTTCTCCTATATGCAAAATTAGATAATGATTTCATGCCCACACTTCAGTCCATGTCAGATGGTTTGTCTCAGCCCACACTTCAGTCCACACCAGATGGTCCATCCCAGTGCACACTTCAGGACATCTCAGATGGTATATCCGAGCCCACACTTTAGTCCTGCAATCAGCAATGCTGTTCTTTATTTTCACCCATGCTATTTCAATCTACTGGTCACCATATTATTATTACAAAATTGACACTAAAACACTAATGTTAAACATTCATGTTTATTCCAAGAATCCTGATACAAAGCATATCCATAGTTAACTTTGTGTTTGTCATCAGGCAAAGCATTTTGTCATTTTTGCCAATACACAACTGATAAGAGGTTGTTTTTGATTACAAGAGCAATGAAGCAGCATTCATGACAGAAGGATTTTGCAACTAGAAGAAGGCATAACAGTGATTTAAGAACAAACAAGCAAGTGAAAATGATGATTTGAATACATCAATGGGTGGCATTGGTCAACTAATACGAGAAACAACAGCAAGATCAGCAAAATCGAAGAGAGTCCCTGCTGAAACAGATTTCATCCCTAAAATTCCTTTGCAGACTTGGCATTGCTATTCAGGGTCTGAAGTGCATGAAGATCTAATTGGTTTGTTCAATTTACAACAGGCTAATGCAAACGTCATGACATTAGCGATCAAAGACATCCTTGTTTGGTGCTCACTTCCATTGGACAGGGCTATGATGGATGTTCAACAATATCCACACCTATAAATGGCGTAGCTGTACAAATCCGGAAAGAAGAACCCAGAGCCATTCAGTCAAATTCAGTTCAAAGCCATCCAGAAAGAGTTTGAAAAGTCAAATGGAGGAATACGACCATTGTGTCCAACTGGTGCCACTAACATGATTCTGAAGAATTACAATTACATTTTCTACTGATATAAATGGAAAGGATCAACAGAGGCTGGTGGATGGATATCTTATGGAACAGTTTTATATGCTGTTTGATTTAAGGTTTGCTCATTTGGTTTTTGGAGCAACTGAGCAGGTTTCATTAACATTGCAAGTGGAAAGCTCAACTGTGGATGAAATTTTCTCCATGAAAAACTCAGCAACTAATTTTTTGACTTATCAGCAAAAGTAGGAGGCCTTCCAGAATTTTTATAAACAAACTTGTGGACATGTTGGTTGAGTTGGCTATTGGAAAACCTACACTACCATGATATTGCTGGGCACCCCTCCATTATGATTATAGATTGGCACTGCACAAATTCACTGACACTGAAGAGTATTTCAAGAAGCAATACTTTGAAGTCCTCGACTTAATTATAAATGAGCTTGAATCTTGATTTGGCCAGAAGACACTGGCGATTCCTGCAGCAATAGAAGAAATCTTGCTTGACCCAGCCAATTGTGCATTGCAAGTTAGTGAGCTCAACCTATGCAAAAGAAATCAATATAAGACAATTTACTCATGAGCTCCATATTCTACAAGGTGTTGTTAAGAACACAAAGCATGTGGAAAGGTGACAAGTGTTTGTACCATTGTTGACATCTTCCAGTCCGATAGTGCCTCAAAGAAGCTGCTGTCCGAATTGGCATGCATCTTTCTAACCATACCAGTGACCATGGCTACAGCAGAATGAAGTTTTTTTATGCTGAAGCATCCATGGTCTATGATGACAAAACAGTGGATGAAAAATCTCCTGCTCTTACATGTCTACAAAGACATGACTGACAACATCAACATAAACAATGTGACACAGGAATTTTGTCTGGCTAACATGTGGCATATTAATTTTTTGGTAAATTTTGATTGAATACATGTACCAGAACTCAATACATGTACTACTATTTACTGATGCATAAAACTATTTTACTATTTTAATCCATTTTACATTAATTTTAATAAATTCCTTAAGAAAGTAAAACAGGTATGTTATGTAATGTTAGTTATTATAAACTTTTCCATACAATTGCCATAAATGGACTAACACACTTAAATTTATTTCACGTTTTCAAATTACATACAGATGTAAGTACATACAGTTACTTATGCAGATGAGAAAATATTCTTATTCAAAATTCATAGATTTTACTTGAATCTTTATGTAAGGTATGATTAAAGTAAATCGATTAATATGTACAAGTTCAGATATAAAGTACTAATTTTTTAAAGAGTTAAATTACTGATAACTAAAAGTTGAACAATTGTAAGCAAATATAACAAAGAACTTTTTATGCCTTTAACAACATTTTGCGCTCGAGTTTCACTTTGCCGTCTCATGAAAAGGCCCCCCCCCAACTAAAATCATGTTCTGACGCCCCTGCCTCGGAGTACAAATTTTCATTCAAAATAAAAATTATGTATTTAATATATATAAAGTTTGCAAATGACTGTTTAGAGGGGATAATAACAGTACCATAAATAAATAATTTTTAAATTACCATAAATTATATTGTCACCTAGTTAAGTAATTATCTGTATTATAAAATTAGTGGTTTATTTTGTTTTCATAAAATAGAGTGTTGGATTTGAACAATGAACATAATATTTTTATTTTGTATATTCCATAGTAGATTTTATTTATATGAATATCCTGTCTATACACTATAAATATGTCAAAATTTAATTACATAGAGCATTCTGAAATTCCCTATAATCACAATTGTACATATTTCAAATGTACAAATCTTGAGGTACATTTATGACAAACTAAAAAGATTTAGTCTACTGTACCCCTATTTAAAATGTCTCAGCAATTTCCGTATTTGCAATCATCAATTTTATTTAGATTTAGGGTTCATACAGAGTCTTGAAAAGTATGGAATTTCGGGATTTTTTTCCGAACTGGAAAAGTCTGGTAAAGGTTGATTTTTTAAATTGTATAACTATATTATTAATTTTATTTATATAATTTGACTTTCCCCTGTGATATACATACCTATAATACATACACCAAAAGTATAAATACAGTTGAATGTCCTCAAATTTTATCAAATAGTTTTCAAAAAGACTCTGGATAAGATCTTGAATTTTATTTTACAAATTGTGAATGAACCCTAATATATATATTATGTCATGTGTGTTCTTTTTTTGCTTGATTTACAGATTGATTTATAGACTTTATCACCTCCTTTTTTTGTATTCTAAATGAGTTCCTGCATAATATAGTTTATTATATAGTTTTTTTTACATATTTTATTTATAACAAATTTTAAATTTATTTTGAGATAAAATGAATTTCAAATGAAAATTTATATATGCACTAAAATTTTACAAATAAAAAAAAATTTATGATTTATATCAATACTGAAACTTTTAAAAATTAGGTATTATTTTTCAGTATCCATAGTTAGACCGAAAACTTTTTATTTTATTTTTGTTTTAATCTCTTAAAACTAAATTTTGTTTTTTGTTTCAGAGTTTTTTAGGTCTGGGCCAGAGTGCTGATGTAGATGTCGTACTTGATGGGCATGAAAACAGGAAAACTGCTGAATTAAAACTTGATGACGGCAAAAAGGAAAGATTTTACTTATATTATGATGGTGAAACAGTTGCAGGAAAGGTATGGTGATAGGTTTTTTATTCGTTTTAAAATGTTATTTATAATTTTTTGTGATTTGTTTTCCTTCATAAAAAAATACTGATGTTAAATAGTGTAAATTTAAATCTGATGTTAAATAGTGTAAATTTAAATCTATGTACTATGTTATTGTGGTATTTAATGGAATCATTGAATTTATAATAAATTATTGTTATTTTTTTATTAATATAATTTTTGTGTATACATTTTTGTAATTATTCAACTCGACATATTTATATATTTCTTCTTTCATTTTTCTTGCCTTTGTTTCACTATCGCATTATCCTGTCAATTAACTTTTTTTAGGTAAATATCTCTCTTAAGCGAAACAGTAAATTGGATCATCAGGGTATAAAAATCGAATTCATCGGTCAAATCGATTTGTTTTATGACCGCGGAAGTCACCATGAGTTTGTTTCCATGGTGCGTGAGTTGGCACGCCCAGGAGTTCTCAATCAAAATGTCAGTTATCCCTTTGAATTTGTCAATGTTGAAAAACCTTACGAATGTTATACAGGAGCCAACGTCAAACTTAGGTTAGTTTAATTCATTTCTAAGGGGGAATAGTTAGAATAATATTACGATATTGATGATGTTTATAGCATTTTCTTTATTTTATAGTCAACCTTTTGTCAGATATATACAAAAGTGTGCACCTTTCGCAACATGCATGCCTTATTATATCAAGCAAAATCGATTTAGAATATAATAGTATGACTCATTGTACCTAACCTGATATTTTGTATTGATTTATATAAATATTAGATAACGTTAAATGCTGTCTTTATTTTTAAATGTCAACGAATTCAATGTACTTTTTTATACTATAATTAAAATGAAATTTAAGCGAAGTTAGAATAATAATCAATAAAGTAATAACTAAACTATTAGTACGTACAGTTTTTAAATATATGTCAAAACTTCGGAATTTAACTTATGAATGGTAATTATATATAAATTATTATATTATTGAAATGTTTTAAAATATTTTTTTATTAATATAAAAAAATGAAATGTGGTCTTCCGACTAAGCTTTGACTGCATTACATTTTGAAATGAATTTGATTAAGCTTTCCAATATAGTGCATTTAATTTTGACACCTGATTATTAAATTAAATTGTTTTAGGTTATCTCTGGAAAGATACATATTTTATTATTTAAAAAATTTCTAAAATTTATTTCTAATTGTGGTTATGCTGTATTCAAACACAACGCGAACATACATTAATAATATTTGTTATTAATTATAGTTAGTAGTTTTTTAATGTTACACAATAAGCCTTTACACAAATTTGTATACATTGGTTGAATTAAATTGATTAATTGATTAATTGATTTTGCGTAAGGTTTTAAACATTAATATGCGAAAAAATATTTTTTTTGTTTAACTATAGTATCCACCCTATTTGCTGCGTCATTACTGTCTTATTATTTTATGTAGTTTATTTTGTAAACTATTTTTCAAATGGAGATGGTAATTTTATATTAGGTAACCTACAATTAATAAATACTAAAAAGTTGTTGACCATTTTTACATAGTATTAATGTTTTAATTGTTAATTCTTTGAATTTGTATGCTTATATTATTTGTATATAGTATTTTAGTTAGTTATTTAACTTTTTGAAAAATTTGTTTAATCGGAAAAGTATGAATGCATAGTTTTTACTCTTGATGCTGCAATAACCCTTTATTGACTGATACTATATGGATTTATTATTTGATAATATCTGCAGATACTTCCTTCGGGTAACCGTGGTGAAGCGACTGAGCGATATCACCCGCGAACAGGACATTGCAGTACACACTCTAGCTCAGTATCCTGACCTTAACACTAGTCTCAAAATGGAGGTTGGCATTGAAGACTGTCTCCACATTGAGTTTGAATATAACAAGAGCAAGTAAGTTCCTCCATCACTATTCTTCAAATCATTTATTTAGATATATTATAATATTCAATAGTTTGAAGAAAGAATGTTTTTCAAAAATAATTGTTATGGACTTATCATCTGACATCATTTTAAAGAATGAAAAAATATATTTATCAAAATCGATAATCTCTTTTTGTTAAGGAATGATGTTATGTATTTATTTTCTGTCACAAAAATTTAGGATTGCACATAGAACTGTTACGATCATATTTTGTCCTACAAATGGTTGTTAACTTTCGATATAAAACTGTGAAAATAATCGATAGGCTTACAATAATTTATCAATATATGACTGATTAATTTAATGTATAAATGTGTCATTACAATCATTTTAATTTACAAATTTGTTTTTTAATTACTGAAAAAATCTATCTAAAAACTACTAAAAAACTAAAATCTACTAAACTTAATAAAATAAATAATCATTCATTTTTGTTTGTACTAACAATTTCTTTGTATTACAAAAGCAAACAAAAGTTCTTTTATATAATTACGGACTTCTTACCTTTTTGTCTGATAATTGCAGATACCACTTAAAGGATGTGATTGTGGGGAAAATCTATTTCTTACTCGTCCGAATCAAAATCAAGCACATGGAAATTCAAATTATAAAGAGAGAATCCACTGGATCAGGTGTGTTTTAGCGTAAAAAATATCCTTTTTATTTGTAATATCTGATTAAGTTAGTATCTTTCGCTATAAAGAAAACCTTTTGGAATAAAATTATATTATTTTCTTTGAATAAAAATTATAGATTTATAGTTGTGGAATATTACACGCTATTTATCATATATATCTCAGGGATGTGATTCTTCCTTATTTAAAAGGATTTCCTTATTTTTTGTAATGATGAGGGCCCATTAATCTTATATTTCTATCATAAAGCTATGTATAGGGCCCTTTATTCTTTATACTGAGGGGGGGGGGGCGGCGCTATAAGTTCCTTCTTTTTTCACAAGTCTAATCACATCCCTGATATCTTTGATATGATTCTTCATAAAATATCATCATTATATTGAGACTAAAAATATTATTATTTAAAAAATGATATTGAGATTTAATTGATTTATAAATGATTGGTTAATGTTATTTTCCTGCTATCCTTTTTACTACTACATCAAGTAGTATTCAAAACAATTTTTATAAGAACAAACAAGAATATAAAATATTTATATATAAAAAATCAATTAAGCAAGTATCCTATTTAAAATGCTAATGTGATTTCTGCATTACTTTCTTAGATTTCACCAAGATGTTATTTGTTTTTTTAAAAACTAGGAATTTTAATCTAATTTTCCTTTCTAGATAGGAAAAGTAGTCCATTTTCTTTGTTCTCTTGAACTTTTGCAGGTCCCAATACCTACAGTGAGAATGAAACCCTGGCAAAATTTGAGATCATGGATGGTGCACCAGTCCGCGGAGAATCGATACCTATCCGGCTTTTCCTCAATGGCTATGATCTTACGCCGACTATGCGCGACATCAACAAGAAGTTCTCAGTACGATATTATATCAACTTGGTATTGGTTGACGAAGAGGAGAGGCGTTACTTCAAACAGCAGGTGAACACAATAACTTGAATATATTACATTTTTTGTTTTAACAATTGTTTAACTTTTATTAAATAATTAATATACGTGTGATTGACATCGGTAAATTATTATTCCTGATTTTATTTAGTCCTAAACTTATGTATACTATTATCATCTTTGTCTTAATTTGAAATCAATTCTATTAAACCTAATAAAAATTATTTATATGCATTGTATAATATTTCCAATGTATATCAGAATTTGCACTTGACTGGCAAATTAAAATACAACGGCTTCTGCTGCCATTTTTACATTTTTAGTTATAAACAATATCAATTTGAGGAAATACGAACAGTTTACATTAAAATATAATTGTATTACAATTAATTCAATCATAATTCTTTTAAAATTTATCTATGTAAATAATTTTCTGCAATGCTTTAGCAATTGATTATCAACAGCTGAGTGCCTTGATTTACAAATAAAGCCAATTATTTTATAACAAAATGGTTAATTTGAATTACACGTTATTATAATAAAAGGCTACTGTGGTAATTAGTGTGACCTTTTAAGTATATTATTTTGCCATATTTAATCGATTTGTTAACTGTAAGTTATAAAGGTTGTCTATAGTGCACATAATGGAGTATAATATTATAACAGTGATAACACTTTCATTCATAGTACTATGTATTTCGAGGTTAACTCGAATCTAATATGTTTTGTACTGTAATCTGAAGTACATACTGTCATCTTTTAAATGTATTCATAGTTAAATGCATTTTTAATGCATAGTTAATGCATTTAAATCTAAGTGATATAAAGTTTTTGTTTTCTGTGGGTAATAATTTTCTAATATTTAAGCTGAAGTGAATTCAACTCGTGCCAATTGAACATTTAATATTTTATGCTTTTATGTTTCATTAGAGAATCTGAAAAGATCAACATTTCTGTATGTCGCCTAATGACACACCTATCATTAACAAGTCTGGATAATCTTCATAAATCTATATACAAATAAATTTCGTTGTCATAAATTTATAAAAACCTGTTTTCTAAACAAGACAAAACTTTGATAGTAATTTTTATGAATGAAACACACTACACTAAAGTAACTAAATCAGAAATAATTTGCATTTCTCAATTTATTATAGTTCTTTTGGTTAGATGATATATTCCCTTTATTCTATTAATTTAATTTCAGTTTGTTTTATTTTGAAGAAAGTTATATAAAATAGAAACTAGGTATAACTAATCACTACATAGTAAGATTTAAGAATTGTTAGAAATACAGATTATATAATTTATCAAAATTGTTCTGAAATTAATTTATTTTTACTGAGCTGTTTTGGAAAACTTCAATATCCAAGGAATCTGCTATTAATATATTAATTTAATTTTAATCGTTTACATATAAGAATAGATATGTCTAAAAGCTTTCAGATTGTAACAATTAAGAAATATTTTAAAAATAAAGGAGCTTAATAAATATTTATCATTATACGTTTAGGAATTGTAGGTTTTCAGATTAAGTTATTGATAATGAATATTACTTTTTGTTATTCTATGTAAAATCTTCTTTATATACAAAACTGACAGCTTAACAAAAGTATTATTACATCTTTTAACATTTAAAAAAATAATACTTGTATTTATATTTTGAATAAATTTTTGAAATCCTACAAAAACGATTATATGTTTAGTATAGTCGTTTAAAACCAAAAATTATGGCATTCTCCATCACACATAACATCATATAAAACTTTATCTTGATAGTTTTCTACATGAACCGATAGAGAGCGGACTTGAAAGCTCGCGTAAAACAACCTTATTTGTCGCAAACGACGGCCGACTTAAAAATATTGATCGACGCGCGCTGCTCTAGCCAACTTGCTGACGTAGTTTTTTACCAATATTTTCAAACTTTGACCTTTGGAGGCGGATAAGTCAGCCAAGCCAGCCAACCAGGAAAGCCCATCCTCTATACTATTTGGTCACAATTGATGTATATAATAACACAATTGGGTCCACGATTGAGATATATAGAGAAATGTGCATTTTTACAACACTCACAATCGACCGAGAGACTGAAATCGAAAAGGCACAGAAATCGTTATTTCCACCGTTTTTTACGTGATTCGCTATTTATTCTTAGGATATATATTTTATTTTACAAATTGCATGAACTATTATGCCAAATAAATGCTGTGTAATTGGATGACGTTTAGGATATGACAGGGCTACCGAACGAATCACTTTTAATTGACGATTTATAGTTAAGAACCTTCTTATTTTTAGCGGAATTTTGCGTTTTTACAACAAATTTAATAATTTTTGATATTTTTTGAAATCTGCAATAAGTATAATATGGCAGTGTGGGGGGGGGATATTTTATACAAAATACATTTGTAATTCACATATTTCTTATTGTTAATTGTCAATTTACCTTTTAAAACTTTTGAATTTTTATATTCACAAGCTATTTTTTTTTCTTTGTACGTAATACATTACTGTTTTATTATATAAAATCATATTATACTCTCTATCTATATTTTTTCTTTTAAATAAAATTAATATAGGGATATATTTAATGATTTGTTATAAAAACAGGCTCGAAATTTCAAAGTAATCGTGATGGATAATTTGTTGTCAATTCTATAGGGGATTCTATGTGAGCTATTTAAACATTGTCCACCTAGCTCCAAAGGTAAGACACCTAATCTAGATTTCAGTCCAGGTGATATTATTTAGGAGTCCATGGCTACAGCCACAGTGTTACATACAGTGTTCGAATGTATCAAAAAGTGTTTTTGTATTTCATTTTACATAGAAAATTACATTCCAATATAATTTCAGTAAATATACTACTATTTATGCTCGGCGTGGTTTGCGAGTAGTTTAGCGAGTTTTACAATCCGCACTCTATCGGTCCATGGTTTTCTATTAGTATTAATTAGTACTATTAGTACAGACTGAAATCTCAAATTAAAAATTTCGTAAAACAACTTTTTAAATAGATTAGTACACCGTGCCCATAAAACAGTACTGTATACTCCATATGCCAAATGTAATCGGTAATTTAATATAATTGGCATTTGTTTAAATACTGTTTATGTTCGGGTTACAGGAGATCATACTCTTCCGACGGGCCGATCGTCGTCGACGCCCTATCGCCCAGCCAGCTATTTCTGCTCTCATGCAGCAAGCTCAATTGATGGGCATTGCGCCTCCTACTCAAGGAAATTCAGGGGACCAACAGCAGCAGGTTGCCAACAACAACAGCGAGGACGACGAATATGAGGACGAGGCCGAAGCAGCTGCACGACGTCGACGTGGTACTCAGAGAATCGATCGGGATGTGAGTGTTAGCAGCACCGGTGGAGGTGGGGGCAGTACAAGCAGCTCCAAGATGGAGAGAGAGGAAGCGGAAGGTGCTGAAGGACAACATGAAGACGGAACCAACTCGGCCGTACCGGTAGAGACTAGTTAGTCAGACTTTGTGAACCTCTCTCAGTACTTTCTTCCTTAGATGGGTCTTTAACTCTAGAACAAGTAGAGCAGAAAATAATCAAAAATAATCACACTACTGCCATTAATAGGTAAACTCTATCTCAAAATATATCCGTTTCTCGTATGTCTGGACCAGGTTCATCATCACAAAGGGATTACGTTGTCATCTGGTTGGTTTATAAAGAAATGCAGGAAATTTTATATTGTTTTAATTTCAAGGAAACTTTACATTGATACAAATGATAATTTAAAAATCGATCAGTATGATAATTACAAATTTTGAGTAATTTCAAAAATTGTAAATCCCTGAAATACAATTTTTAGAATAATGTATCATCACATAATATAATTTCAAATGGCTTTAGTGTTTATTTTGTTACACAATCCATTGTCTTGGCGTTTTTTCTTGTTACACAATCCATTTTATATGATATTATTAAGCTCGTTGTTCTATTTGGTGATTTTATTCACTATAAAACGTCCTCATCCTATATTTTCTCTCATACCTCAAATTCACACGCCAATGATTGAGTTCGGTAGATTTGATTTTCTACTCCGAAATTCGACGGTGCTTCTATTGAACAAATACAATTACTGATAATTATTTGGCTAATTACCCGCACTCATGTCTTATTAACTTTTTAGTTAGTGGAATAAATCAATCACACTTGGGCTGGATTATCTTTGTTATAAACAAATGCTACTATTCCAAATTTGTAGTGTATTCTCGTTATTCACTATTAACATAACTTAGAGGAATCATTCCGATTGGACAAAATCAGATAATTTATCCTCATAGAAACAAACTACAAACCATTATATTTTTTGGTTCTCGCACAATATGCATAATGAAATCCCTTGAACATCCAATACTTGTATTTTATATTACAAACAAACCCAGTCAATAATTACTAATTATATTTCTTCTATTTTATTAAGTTTAATATATAATTATCAACACTGTGCAATTACAACTATATAATATTTCTTTCTAAATATTTTTTGTTGATTTAGCCATTTTTGTTAGCATTTAGAGGATTCTTTTTATTCAATTAAATATATTATTTACATTATCATTATTTAATTATTCTGTTAATGGTCTTTATACTACAATATTCTATTCCGTGATTTATTTTTA
The DNA here is from genome assembly GCA_034780395.1 of Vannuccia rotundouncinata. Taxonomy (NCBI): domain Eukaryota; kingdom Metazoa; phylum Platyhelminthes; order Proseriata; family Coelogynoporidae; genus Vannuccia; species Vannuccia rotundouncinata. Next base: position 9,595 of record JAUZNC010008395.1, on the reverse strand, counting down.
ATTTTCATTATACACGCGTTCTATTTTTCTTAGAACTTTTCACGCGGTAGTAAATTTACTTAGTGTTTTTATTATTATTGTCTTGTCTTCGGCATTAATAATAATTTTGTATAATGTACTAGAATCCATAATTGTACAGTCAGATTCTAATTAACTTTCATCGCTGTACGAAAGTGTCTTCACTTGATTGTTTGTTCGCCTTTTTAGGAAATGTTTAATAAAGAAATAAAATAGCAATTTTATCTCTATACTTATTATAATACATTGAGAACATTATTATACATTGATTATGTACTGCATATTTATTCTCTTAATTGTATCTAATTTTTTAATCTATATGGTGATGATTTGAAAAGCATTACTTTATTTTTGAAATTTGTATTCTTCATTGGTGAAATGTTTTGGTCAACATTTCCCTTTTCGATAATATATGCGAATTACATTCTTCAGTTGAGTTAAACTTTTTTTTTTAAATTGGGTTTAATCAGATGAAATAAATTAGATAGATCAGCAATAGAATAAAATAAGTAAGAAACATGAAGCTGTAATCCTAGTGAATATTGAAATATTAAAACAATCTAATCTTCGAATGCTGCTTCCACTTTTTTATAAAAAGGGGGAGTAAAATTGTGTCTTACTTCAGTATATCAGTTACATACCTGTGTCGTTTTAAGGTTTGTAAGTGCAGTATCATCATTACAAGACAATTTATGAGATGGCATTTTAACCAGAATAATACATGTGAGGGATAATTATAATATCAAGCATTAATGCTTGCAGTAAATTATTATATTGGCACTCGGAAGAAGATAAGGAAAGCAACAGTTATGGTTGGGATTTTTTGGTGATATCATCATGAATCGAGATCAGTGCACTGGCCGAATAATACGATCTTTGCTAAAACCAAATTGAATTTTGGCAAAAAGATTAGTTAGGGAAGTGTCGTTTAATCTGTTGAGTTAGAAGATTTTACAGATAATTTTTAAATATGAAATTGGTCAAAATTTCGAAAACTTGAGATTATTACATTCTAGTAATCCTAATATTTGTTTATAATGTGATAATGATAAATAATTAGGCATTGAAAACTATCCTGAAATTGTGTCGATAGTTCAATCTAATATTATACTTATTAAAAATGATTTATAAATATAAAAAATCTTGTATAAAGATACGTCACAAAATTAAAGGATTATCAAACATTTTTAAGCTTAAGCTATTTGTTAATATACAAAAATCAGATGAACAAATATCACAAGAATTTATAAGTAATTAAAACCATTTTTTTATTTTCCACTAATGGTCTCGCTATTAGTACATGTGTTTGCACTGACGAAGAAATAGTATACTCTCGAAACGTTAAACTTATAATATTTTTGAATATCTGGTACTTTTAGTGGTGGAATCTTTCAAGAGTGATTTTAAATTATTGTGTACTTTAATTTATTATAGGTATATAATAACCATTGATATCGTAATCATATTTATCTCAGGGTTCGTACAGACTTCTAATAAAAGACTTTTAAAGACCATTTGACTAAAAAAAAAAATTGAAAATCTTTTTTTTATTATATAAAAAGAAATTGATATGTAAATACATATTTGTTATAAAAAATTATTTATTTATAACAAAATAGTTACAGATAAAAACATATTAATTATTAAAAAAATTATTTATAAAGATGCAGAATTTCAGGATCCGTACGAACCCTGTTTTCTAGATCGGCATCCTTCATAACGTTTTTTCCGAAATAAAAACGGGGCAATCTTGTTCTTCTCCTAACTTTACAAATCATAGAGCTGGGAAGTTTACCAAACCGTTCAAAATATCTTTGCGCAAGCAATTACAATTTTATACCATTATGAGTCTTTTTGAAGTACTAAATTTGATATATTTATAACAATATGTTTTTTATTAAACCGTATATATTATATTTTGTCCGTTCTTCTATCAGACGTTGACTTAGGTATGTATAAAGCATCGTAGTTTGACTATCTAGCGTAGGTAATTGTGATATTAATGGTATAAATTACAATAAATTATTAAACCAGCTGATAAAGAAAAAACTATAATTTAAGTAATTATAAGGTAATATTTATTAAAAGCAATTTTTAAAAAAAAATAATCAATGTTTGACCTTATATCCAGAAATTTTAAAGAACAAAATATATCAGAAACAGTTGAAAATTGTATTTTTTTACTAAAAAAACAATAAATCCAAATTATATTTACATTGAATGAAAAAGTTTTTACTTTCATCAAAAATATAAATGTCACAATTTCTTGCTAAATGCACTCGATAGGAAATCCAATTATTTTTTGCTCATCTCAATAGTTTTTATGGCCATGTTAAGGGCTCCTTCATAGGTTTTGTTACCACCAATAAATCCGCCCGCATGAACGAAAATACAATTATCAATTCCTGATTTTATGGACAAATCTTCATCACGGATACCTCTCCATTCTTCCAGAAGACCGAGTCTGAAATGATAAAGATATAGAAAACGTACTAGTACATACTACATAAAATTAGATAATTTTTTTATCATCTTCTATATTCAAAAACAATAACTTCAGAAAAACAGTAAAGTTACATTAATTTTATTTTATACATGCAAATTAGTTTTAATACCTTTGTTCAAAACCATGATTTTCATCTGGTGGTATAGCTTGAACTCTCCAAGAACCTCCCTTGTCCTCATAGAGAACGAAAAGCACAGTGCTTCCACCCTCATCTCCCCCTGCAGCCAGCTCCTGTTGCTCCAGCTCAAAGAGATGCGACTTCCAAGGACAGCCACCCTGCCCCATCACCATGATTTCCCCCGAGGGGTGAACAGATGTTCGTGAAGTAAGTGCATCCTCCACCAACTTGCGTGCAGGCCACCACGATTCATGGAAATAGCGGAGACGATCCGTGAACTCTCTACCTACCATATCTAAAGCTTCGTTGAACCTGTCCTAGAAAGGGGATTGAATAATAGTGTCAAAATTTGGGTTCGGCGTCACCGTCCATGATATCACTTAATTATAGTAATATTAGACAATGACAACAATCAAAGTTATTTACAATAGAAGGTTAGTATGGTAGAACCTATAAACTAGTAAATATAATTGATGATTATAGGTTTATGTTATATAAATGTATATTAACTAGTATAAATATAGCCACCTTTGTACTTATAATTAATATCACACCAGGAATATTACAACATTATCAACTTATTTTAACGACTACGTATTACTATTTAAACTTAGTAAAGAATGAATAGATTGCCTCACAATACCTTAAAAATTCTTCTCTATATGAATGTTTTACATTTTAAAAAGAACTTTACAATGTAACATATTGCAATATGGTAAAGCGATACAACTATTCCGATATATCTTTAGATGTTTAGCAATACATTAATTCCTTAAAACACAATAAGCAATTCCTCAAAATATATAGATAGAAAGAAAAGAATGGAAAAAATACTCACGTCTTCCTTTATATCAGGCTGATTCCACCATGGATTTAAGTAGCTAACCCGTAAACTAAGGTTGGAACCAATGCGATACCTTCAAGAAATCAAGATGATATTTAGATAAATGGTAATTAAGAAAATAACATATAAGACATAAGTATACTTGTAATATTTATAGTATTTAATGGAGCTTCAATTTTATTAATTTAAAGTATACTACTGCAATTATGGAGACGGATAAAACAAGTATTATGTATGAAACAAACTAATCTAAGAATATGAAACAACTTTCAAAATTACAAGATCTACATTAAAAAGGATAAAAAATTTTATCACAACAATTTTTTGTTCGGAGATTTCGTTTCGTGTTGATTTATACTAAAATTAAATTATCAGATGACAGAACTTTATGTTTGAAACAGTTCCAATAGAATATTGCAAAAACTACGAAAATAATAAAACTAAAATATTACAATATACATTTACAGATCAAAGATAGTAAAATATTTTTTATTTTATATGTATTAAGAAGGTAATTTATAATCAATGATCTTACTTAAGAGTTCCATCAGAAACAGCAATTCCATTATCAATAGCGTCTATTTCCAGAATAAAATCTTCATACATCTGATAATAAATTATTTTATAGCTATGAATTTAATTAAATTAAAATAATGATAATGAAAACTATGCTAAAATGTTATTTATCCATTTATATAAATAAAAATGTAAATATAAAATATATGTATAATATATTATAAAAATATAAATGAATAAATGTATAAATCCATTTATTTAAATAAAAATTTCACATTACTTACAAACTGTAAGTAGTATAAATGGATATTTAAATGAAATATTGTTTATAAAAATATTACAAATTAGAATTGCCAACCTTATCATAAAGTTTGCATAGTAAAGGGTCAGTTTCAGGAAGCTTAGTCATTTCAGATAATACCCGATGTCCAAAATGAAGAAAGATTAAACCAGCACTACTTAATTTGATGTTCCAGGGTTTTTCATGACAAATTGTATGGAAGGTTTCATTAAATGTTCTAAAATTAAACAAAAAGTAATAGTTGCCCTATTAATGAATTAATTTTCTGATTAAAATACAAAATAACAAAAGAGTATATTATATGTTTCATGACTTTTAAAATGTCAACAATAAACGAGAAAAAATATAATTAACCAAATAATTATATAGAAAACTATAAATTATAAAATATCACAAATGTATTGGTACAAATTGCCTGACACATTGTTCACCAGTTTGACATTTAAAAAAATCAAAATGACTTCAACGAACGCTAATTACTACTTAACAATTTTTAATTTTCTTTAACCACACAGCCGAAACGACTGGTAAGCCGATTGTATGATTTCAGATATATTATTTACTTTATATTTATCCCGATATTTTGTAACTCACCAATATGCCACAACTCCGCTAAATGAGATAAAAAATTACCTTTGATGATGATCATAACGGTGTCTGCCCGGATCATACTCAGCTCCAACATCCACAACAATGTCACACAGAGTCAGTTCAGTGGGGTCTCGACTGCGCACAATTTTACAGCCGGAATACTCTGGTAACTGACGCAACATGAAGCAGGCGGTCACTTCGTCACAGTGAAAAGTGCCATTGTGAGTACCAATTACTTTGCCACTGTTGAAACGTTTAGGAAACTCGGCCATAATCTGTCTGAAATGAGACCCAAGTATTGACCACTGCTAGAATTAGTGATATGTAGATTTAGTCAAAACATCAAAATTGCTATTTAGTGTAAAAATTAAATAGAATACATTGTAAATTAATTGAAATACATTACTTAATGAATATAAGGAATGTTTGTTTATTCAGAAAATTCGTACACTGAAAGATATATTGTTGAAACCTGCAGTTGGATTTAAACTAGAACAAGTGAGATCTACATTTCACGTAACAAATGTCAAGTAGCTCACGAAGGATCGTAACACTTGCAATGTCAACTCGGTACAAATAAATTTGCATGGATAATAGGTGATTCTAACCGATCTACATGCTGACATTCAATAAAACCTGAATCATATTAATAAATATAAACACAAATTGAATACAATATAAAAATTTAATGCAATAATAAAAAAGAATTCATTTAATAAAAAATATATATTAGCACCATTCAAATTTGGAAAAAAAATCACAATAAATTAAAAATCATAATCCCAATAATTCAAAGACAGGTTAATAAGTTTATAAGAAAAAAAATATATATCAAATGACAATGGCAAGACATGTATTGCTTGAAGAATTTGAAAGCCATTTTAAAATATTGTTAATAAATTTATCGAGTGTATCTCTTTATTTTGTATTAATATACAGTCATGGCGGAACTGAACAGTTTCTCTAAATCTTCGGCTGCAGTAGTACGTGGAGACAGTTTGAGTACTCGTTCCTGGGGTAATGTTCCTTTGACAAGACTCGGAATATTCTCAGTAGTGAAGCCCAACGATGTCAGTCCGTTTGGAATATCCAAGTCTGACATATATCCACGAACCTGGTTGTATATTAATAAGAAAATAATTAAATATTTTAAAAAGTATAATATATTAAAAATCGTCAATTGCTACAAAATATACTTTTAATAAATAACATTTTAAAAATTGTTGGTGCTCATTTTTAATCAACTTTCAAATAAATCAATTGTAGCCAACATTATATTTCGAAACAAGCCAAATAAAATAATTTTAAAGTTTATTCTACAGCTTATCGCACCACATCAGCAAGAATCCTTCCAGCATCCTCTTTTCTCGCTTTAGACACGTCCAACTGTGGGTCCAGAATACTCGCCGCCTCCAAATGCCGCTCCGGGCAAAGAGGAGCAGTGAACTCAAACACAGCCGGAGCAGAGATCACCACAGAGAGCCCATGGGGAATGATGGGTTTGTCACGGGGGTAGTCGGCCGCGTACTGCCCAGTTGGTACCAAGCCAGAGATTGGGTAAGACATCCCATGACAGAGGTGGACTCCGGCATTTCCGAAACCGATACCGGCGAAGCAGCTGGCAAGGTGCATGTTGGACCGTGCTTCAAGGTCGTTCGAGGATCGGTAGGCCCGACGGAAGTATCTGAAGCAGAATATGACACCAGACGCTTGTTAATTATAGAGATCCCTTCTAATGGTTTAACAATGAACTGTAAAATGACTCACTTGGAAATAATATGAAGCGCATGTTTCGACCAGACATCGCTGATGGGGTTGCTTCCCTGATATGCTGGCCTCTCCGCCGGGTCACGTGGTCGTGGTACTCGTTCTGTGTAGGGCAGGGCAGTGAAGGACTCCAGCGCATGACAGAGAACATCAAAGCCAGAGTAGGCGGTGACAGAGGCCGGCATGGTGGACATGTAGGCGGGGTCCACTAGACCAAGTGTAGGGCGAAGAGCGCGGCTTGCGATGCCAATCTTAGCCTGAAGGAGAAAGGAGGGTGAGTGTACAGTTAACAAATTCAATGAGAAATGATAGTAAAGTTTATGAAAAAGGTCATATTAATAATTTTAAACACTTATTTGTGAAAAATCAATATTTTGACTCTTTAAAAAAATAGTTGTGTCAAATCATTAATTCGAAATAAATCAAGAAATTTGATGCCTGAAAATTAGAATTACATAAAATTAAGACTAACATTATATTTGCTAACAAATTATGAATATATCAATCAAATACAAAAAAAGATAATGAAAACAGTAAATTTTAGAAATAATTTTCCACATGCAGATTCATAACAGGAAATCCAGCGCTGCCCAACCAAACCCGACACCCAAAAAATATGTTGTACAAGTATATAAAAACACTCACTCCCAAAGGTTTGTAGTCAAAGACAGCGACCCCGGTTGTTTCACTACCAGTACCCGCCGTAGTCGGAACTGCAATAAGCGGGAACAACGGTTTGTCCACAATTCGACCTTTCCCGATCGGTCGGACAGCAAAATCGATTAGTTCTGCCTCTCGATAGACAGAGAAAAGATTTGCCACTTTACACGTGTCGATAACTGAGCCGCCACCGACCGCAAGGAATATGTCATACTGGCCTGCTCGAGCAAATGCCACAGCGCGATCGAAGCTTTCATTGGTTGGTTCAATGCTAACGTCATCAAAAAAATCGTAATTCACTTTATTGGAAGAAAGAGAGTCAATGACTGTGCGGAAGTGGGGTAGATTGGACACGGTCTTGTCGGTTATCAGTAGAGCCTTTGGAGAGATCAAATTAAATTATGTTAAGTTAAAATCAAATTATGAACAGAAAATACCAATTCAAATATTGTATAATCATTTTCACAATAAATTGATAAATATATAATTATATTTACTATAATCTATGTATCATGTTCAAGATAATTAAGTTAATAAATAGTACCCTTTTCGCATGCATGTTATTGACATCCATACCGATTTCAGCAGACACCCCCAAACCAAACCGAACATTTGAACAGGCCATTTCAACAGCATACTCTTTAAGTGTTTCTGATGACATTGAGTTCATCGATTTTGAAATAATTGAAGGTGAAGTCATTCCAAAAGCGAGGTGTTGATTATTACCATGACTATGACCAGAACAGTTGGAATGGGCAGGGCAGCTGACACCAGATGCCATGACCTCCTTCATTAGAGAGAAAGCACGACCTCCACGAATGAATCCTAAAGACATAATTAATCAATTGAGAGCTGAAAAATAAAGATGAAGTAATTAACTTTGGAATGTAACTCTGTTAATTTACAGGATAGAATATCCTAACTAAATATTGAATACAGAAATTAGCATGCAATTTGATGAACAATTGACCTTTGTAATTCAATTATTATGTTTTATTTACAGAAATACTCTATACAATTGAGCTGTCTATGACTACTGCCAAATATATATTTATGCAATTAAGTTTACTATACTTATTATTTTAATTGAATTAACAATTAGTAAACAAGCTTAACTATACATTAATGAAATTTATTTTTCTTGAAATGCACTTAATTATTGTGTATAAAATCAATCAATAAGCTATTAAGAATAGTTTTTTTTACTAGAATTCATTTTTCTATAGTGCAATTGTAATCATCAATATATGTGTGCATTAATGTCAAGATATTTTAAGACTATTAAAAAAATATTTGATGTGATTATTCTATATAGGATAAACTGTTTTCACTATAAATTTCAGGAATATGTTAAGAAAATCATAATAATAAAAAAACATTACTGTATATGAATTTTGAATTAAAAAAATATAAATTTATGAGAAATGTACAGATTCTAAGCTAACAGATGCTTTTGTCACATACTGGTGTTAGGCTATTAAAAAATTTGAATGTCTGATTAATTACTAAAAGAACTTCCTTGATAAGTCTCTTTCTACATAATGAAAATAACTACCCAGAACAAATTTAAAAAAATCTGTTATTAACACATTGTACTTTCAAGTCAAAGCTTTGCAAAACATGGTCTAGGAATTCACAAAACTATTGAACAGCATAAACACAGAATGGAGGCTGATATAAGGTTAGCCTTAAGCAGGGCATCAAGTAAAGAATACATTTGAAATAGTGTAACATTAAAATCTGAGACAACATTGAGTTACAAGACAGACAGGGAGTTGTTAATAAAATACTGAATAAATGGTATAAAGCTACAGTTGTCTTTAAAGCTTGAGTACTTGATGAATATTCAGTGACATATTTTTGTATCTTTGGCCACAATTGCAAGACTCTCTCTCTCACAAACTCACAAAATTTTAGTAAAACAACAAATATATTTACCAATACTAGCAATTACCTAATAACTATTAAATAAATATTAGTAGTTAAACATGGATTTGTTTTGTTTTACAAACATGGATAGCAAAACATTTTTTTAGCCATACAAATTTCCAAAAAAAATATATTCTGAAATGAAATAGGATAAACAAAAGAAATATAGAAAATGATTTTTATATTATGCAATCATTAGATTATTTGATTTATTGTCAGCAATCCTCAAGTTAAATAGCCAAAGCAAATTGTGTTTGCTTTATTGTTTATTTGTTTTATTCCTAAAAATGTCAAATATATACATTTTCAGGAGTAAGGATTATTGCAGAAAAATTAGGTATATAT
>JAUZNC010008384.1:0-25729 GCA_034780395.1 Vannuccia rotundouncinata | reverse complement strand
TCCTAATATGCATTATAAAATGACACTCTCAAGCGATGGTGTCAATCCTAATATGCATTATAAAATGACACTCTCAATCGATGGTGTCAATCCTAATATGCATTATAAAATGTGAACTGGGATTTGCATAGTTGAACTCACAAGAATGACGTCAAAATTGGCTCATTCCCAATTATTACAAAACTTACGTTGCTCGATTTATAATAATATATAAGCACCTTACTTACCGTAGTAGATAGTAGTATGCAATATCTATATTAATATATTATGAGTCATTACACAATACTCGTTTCTGATTGGCTGGAATTATGCTGAGGGGGAATAATCGAGTAAGAGTTTAAACTCGTAACTTTATGATGGGAATTAAAAAAAATTACACGTTTATATTTACATATTTAAGTGCTATTAGGACTCTATTCATTGACCATTCTGAACAAGATTGTATTAATTGTAAAATTAATATTAAGTACAGCTATCCATAACTTACAGACACTTACTAATTTTACAATACTTTGATTTTCCTCATAAGAGTAATTGATTTTATTAATTTATTATAATGGCTAATATATTCTGAAAAATCAATAAATAAACTTCAGCTCAAAGTCAGCCGCCAAAAAATTGAAATTCTAGCATAAATTTAAATTTCGTGTCACAATATAAAATTCCGTGGTACCTACCTCCACAGAATTAAAGTCTATTTATAGATTTAAAATATTTCAAATATAAACAAAATTCTAATTCTGTGAGTATTGGGTGATGACTAATGATATTATAGATATTCTTACAACATTCGATATATTTTTTGCATTTTATTTGTAAATATTTTTAAAAATTCACAATGTATGTAAATATCATATATTAATATTTCAGGATGCTTCCAAGGAATTACTCTGACAACTCAACTCATTATTTTGAATGAATATTTCGATAAAAATAATAGTTTAGCAGTGGGAATCATGTATGCTGGGTCATCTATTGGTACACTTACGATGCCGGCAGTTATGCAATTTATAATTAATAAAATGGGATTTCAGAATATGCTTATGCTTCTATCAGCTATTTATCTCAATGGATTAGTTTTGGCTTCACTTTACAGGTCACCCTCATTTTACAGAAAACGTCATCCATATGCGGAAAACAATATACCGCTGATAACTGAAATAACTGAACAAGAATTGCAGGACAAAGAATCTCACCGCAAGGCGGGAACTAACTGGAAACTCTTTAAGAATCCGCTCTTTTTTATTTTTCTAATAACATTTATTCTTGTGTGCTGGACCAATTTTGGAACTTTTATTTTAATTCCAACGTATGGCAAAGAACTGGGTTTCACGGTGAATCAAAGTGCCTTTCTTTTGTTGATCATTGGATTCCCAGAAGCAATTAGTAGGATCTTGACTGGTTACCTTGCTGATCTCAAAAATGCTCCGCAAAAAACAATGTTTATTATTTCAATGGCAATGTTAGCAACTTTATTTTGCGTTATTACTTTTATTGAGACTTATTGGGCCATGATAGTGTTTTCGCTATTTGTCGGCCTGTTTAATGGAAGTGCTTGGACGTTGATACCTCCTCTAGCTCGTTCAATTCTAGGAAAAGAGAATTTCCCGTTAATAATGGGCACGGGATATTTTATGACCGGACCAATTTTGTTATTCTGCGTTCCAATTTACAGTAAGTGTTTTTCATATATAATTGCCTTAATTTATATAGATATTTAATTTAAAATATATAATATGATACATGCCTTATAATAATATTAAAAACTTTAACGTAAATACGACGTAAAGTCGAAAATTTAATTAATTAAGAAGTTGATAATCAAATAAAATTATTTTATTTATTTTTAATTATTTCATAATGAAACTTCACATTGCCCACCACATATTCAAGAAATATTTATATACAGATTATTATGAGCCAAAATGGCAAAAAGTGTGTTAGCTCATACCGCAAAAGAAAGAATATACCATAAATTGTGTTAGCTCTTATACAAAATATTTTCTGATTTGCGCTAACTATACGTTTAGGTATTAATAGGATTTTAAAATACATAGATTGCAAAAATCAGAAAATAGTTTTGTAAGAGCTAACACAATTTATGGCATATCATTTCTTTTGTGGTATTAGCTGACACACTTTTTGCTATTTTGGATAATAATAATATCACATTTTTTTGTTGAATATGAAAATTATTTATAATGACGTGTTATCGAAATAAACAACCGATATAGCAGCAATAATATTTAGCCACATATTTTGTCTCTCCCTCTCCCACTGCGCGTATAGAAAAAAAAGTCTATCGTTTTTTATAATGACAATGAAAAATAAACTGGCAAACAAACGTGTTCATATAACTGTGCACTTTGGACTATTCTTTCTAAATCTCTCAAAGTTTCTCTCTAAATCTATAAATAGGTCACCATGTGTAGAAATGTAGAAATTGCTTCCAATTTTAGAATACTTAAACTGATATATTTAAACAATGGGAATAGTAGTAACAAAATTGAAAATTTTACAATTCGTGTAACCGATTCCTTTTTATGTAAATCTCAAATTTAAAGTATATTGATGTAAAAATGCTTTAAAATGGTCGTTTTACGACTAATTTTAGTTCAAAAGCCTAGATAAATTTACATTTTTAATTCATTTTATTCAAATTCAGCCCATTTTGAATGTATAGTGAAAGAATTATCAAAATCGGTTGAAGTTTAGGGGTAGTCATTTGGTCTGAAGAAGAAGAAGAATAATTCCGAAAATGGCGATTTTGGAGAGTCTATAACTAAAGATCCATAAAGGATATCAACGTGAAATTTTGAATACTGGTAGACTTGCGACGGCGCTATCCAACGCATATAAAATATTATTATGTCGATACCTTTTACACATATTTATGATGACTATGTCAAAAATGCCTGGTTTGTGCTTATCCTATAATACCTACAGTGCGTTGGTTGCCCTCAAGTTCTTAAACATTGAGCTAATAAAACCTACTACTGTATGTTTAAATATATACAGCCTTGGCCAAAAGTTTAGGACGCTTATAAAAACAATGTATTTTTCATACGATTTTCAATGATTGTCACTTATTAATTTTAAAATTAAAATTTAACAATTCTAATTCTATTTTACTTACAATTATCTATATTACTATAAGTATTTTGGAAAAACAGTGTTTTTATCACTTTAGAAAGTTCTTTAGAAAGTTCTAGAATGTTATGCACGTGGTAGCCCTTTTTCATGAATCATGGGCAAAAATCGTGAAATATTCTCAGAAAAGAGGGCTCAAGCCATTTTGTTGTCAGAGCAAGGCCTCACAAATACCGCAATTTCAATTCTCTTGGATGCAAGCCGATCTACAGTTATAGGTAGGAGCATTTATGACCCCTTACCCCAAAAAAATTGCAACAAAAGGTTTTTCAACTGATTTGATTAGTATTGAGTGTCAGTATTAACATATTCAAAATCTTAAGGAATTCAACTTCCGGAAAGTGGTTATTTTCAAGATGGCTTCCAAGATGACCGCCAAACCATTAAAATAACAGTAAATTTACCATAACTCGGTTATCATATGACCAAAACATGTAGTTTTAGTGTCTATATCTAGGTTTTTATACCCTGTGAAGTCAATGATACCATTCTCAGAATTTTTGAATTATCTGATAGCCTATAAATTCAATATGGCAATCCAAGATGGCTGCCAAAAAAATTAAAAATGAACAATAACAATGTATTAGTTATTAAAAAATATATTTGGGTAAACTAAGCAGGCATAAAGAGTTCATACAATGTAGTCATGTACTAAAGCTCATCGCTGTCACTCTTGATGTCATCGTCTGTAATTATTTTATTGCTGTATGGGTTGTCACATGAACCAGTTTGGCAATGTCCACATCCAGCTTGGCATGGTAGCCCATATCTCCAGCAACTACAGTGAGGTGGACACGATTCGCAATTGCAGTGTATCATTTTCAGTAAATTGTCCGAGGCAGCTTTCCTGTCCGTCATGATTGGAACCATCTGATTATTGTCTACTTTCCATCCCCAGTCTTAGAGCATCCATACCATCGTCAGTACCCATCCAGACCATAATCTGGTAGTAAACTCTGAGGCAGTGGAATCTGGTAGAGGATGATGTAGGTGGCAAACGTTCAGGGTGAAAAAAGGACTTGGCTGTTGTAATTTTCTTGACCAATGTATTGTGGCGCAGTGTTTCCAGGTTACTACTGCCATCGTTGCCAAACATAATGGTCCCAGCTTTGTTTCCAAGATCCCTAATGATGTGGTCTGTCTGATTTGGGTGAATGAAGCAATTTTCACATTCTTTGATTATTGGTTGACCTTTCACTAATTTCTGGAAAGCCGTCTTCTTCCCAATACCAAATATCCTTGACGTTGAATCACAACCGGTGAATGCATGAATGAAGAGGAGCTGTGAGCATATGTCTGGTCCGAAGATTGCTTTCAGTCTGTTGATGTCGTGTACCTTGGTTGCGTCAGTTTTATCGGAGCGGAAGTAAAGGTCTTTAATGTCTGGGTCAGTGTCAGCATAGTGTAGTAACAATAATAAAGTACGTGACTTCACTAATTAAAGTCGTACTATGTCGATGAGAGCTGTTCACTGCTGTCTTGTCGATATCAACGTCTGCATCACCTGGTGCGCTGATCACATTGCAGCCTCTATTCCTCAGTTGAGCAGAAATTAGAAAAATTAATCCTTCCTTGTTGGAAGCCCGGGACAAGAACTGCTTCTTCTTTCCAATGAACTCGGTGTCTGTAGTAAAGTGAACAACCGGTTGGACGTTCATGCCGTGTCTTTGATGGGTATTGTCTTTGATAGACGGACCACCATATCCATCAAAGACCACCGTTGCTAAGCTATAATGACGAATGGTAAAATCTGCATACGACTGTGTAGTGATCGGTTTTCGGGGCAGATTCTTCCACTACTTCGTAATCGCCTGACTTCACTCTGCTGGCATGTTCTGTGAAGGCGGTAGCTATTTGAGGCTTATCGGCTTTTCGGAAAATGTGTCTAGCTTCAAACAAGGAGGGTGGGTATGTACTGAGTTCGAGCTTCATCCCTTCCTCCATGGAGAGATCACCTGTTTGGGATACGATGATGAATCTCTGAAACAAAAGGCGGGAACGATGGTGCGGTCTGGGGCAATTGGCACGGAAGACGATTTTACGATTCGTCATTATGGCTTAGCAACGGTGGTCTTTGATGGATGTGGTAGTCAATCTATCAAAAACAATACCCATCAAAGACGCGGCATGAACGTCCAACCGGTTGTTCACTTTACTTCAGACACCGAGTTCATTGGAAAGAAGGAGCAGTTCTTGTCACGAGCTTCCAGCAAGGAAGGATTAATTTCTCAAATTTCTGCTCAACTGAGGAATATAGGTCTCAATGTGACGTTGACATCATCAAGACGGCAGTGAAGACACGTACCTTTTAATATTGTTACTACACTATGCTGACACTGACCCAGACATTAAAGACCTTTACTTCCGCTCCGACAAAACTGACGCAACCAAGGTACACGACATCAACAGACTGAAAGCAATCATCGGACCAGACATATGCTCACAGCTCCTCTTCATTCATGCATTCACCGGTTGTGATTCAACGTCAAGGATATTTGGTATCGTGAAGAAGACGACTATCCAGAAACTAGTGAAAGGTCAACCAATAATCAAAGAATATGAAAATTGCTTCATTCACCCAAATCAGACAGACCACATCATTAGGGATCTTGGAAACAAAGCTGTGACCATTATGTTTGGCAACGATGGCAGTAGTAACCTGGAAACACTGCGCTACAATACATTGGTCAAATAAATTACAACAGCCCAGTCCTTTTTTCACCCTGTACGTTTGCCACCTACATCATCCTCTACCAAATTCCACTGCCTCAGAGTTTACTACCAGTTTATGGTCTGGATGGGTACTGACGATGGTATGGATGCTCTAGACTGGGGATGGAAAGTAGACAATAATCAGATGGTTCCAATCATGACGGACATGAAAGGTGCCTCGGACAATTTACTGAAAATGATACACTGCAATTGCGAATCGTGTCCACCTCACTGTAGTTGCTGGAGATATTGGCCACCATGCCAAGCTGGATGTGGACATTGCCAAACTGGTTCATGTGACAACCCATACAGCAATAAAATAATTACAGACGATGACATCGAGAGTGACAGCGATGAGCTTTAGTACATGACTACATTGTATGGTAAATTTACTGTGGTTTTAATGGTTTGGCGGCCATCTTGGAAGCCATCTTGAAAATAACCACTTTCCGAAAGTTGAATTCCTTAAGATTTTGAATATGTTAATACTGACACTCAATATACTAATCAAATCAGTTGAAAAACATTTTGTTGCAATTTTTTGGGGTCAAACCATACTTGCCCCTACCTATTACCAGAACGCTTCAACGTTATCATGAACGTGGAGATTTTAAGTCACAAGGAAGGTCAGGTCGTCCGTGTGCATTAACCATAAGAGATAGGGCCAGAATTAGACGAGCTGCTTGTCAGAATTTATTTTTGTCTTCACACCATGTTATTTCAGAAGTGTTCCCAGATGAAAAGAAACCTAAAGCAAGGACTGTTCGACGTACTCTGCAATCTGGTGGCCTGATGTCATACAAAGCAGCCAGGAAGCCAAAACTTTATCCAAAAAACATTTCCGATAGAATCCGTTTCTGCAATCTTCACAAAGAATGACAGAGAATGACTGGAAAAGTGTTGTTCTCTGATGAGTCCGCAATTGAGCAATTTAACCGTGGTTCTACTCGAGTTAGAAGGCCTCCAAACATGCGTTATAATGAGAAATATGTGACTCCTACAGTCAAACATCCTCCTAAACCAATGATATGGGGTGCACTTTCGGCACAAGAAAGAGGTGGACTATGGTTCCTCACAAAAAATGTCACTATCAATCAGTATGTGTACAAAGAAATACTCCAAGAGAAACTCATCCCATTTATGACACTGAGAAATGCCACGATTTTCAACATAATGGTGCAAGATGTCATACAGCAAAGACAGTCAATCGGTGGCTTCAAGAACAAGGAGTTGAGGTCTTGGGACCATGGCCAGGTAACTCACCAGACCTCAACCCCATTGAAAACTGCTGGAATGTTGTCAAAACAAAGTCATGAACATAAGCCATCATCTCATGCCCAGCTGATTGAAGTAATCAAACAAGTATGGACACATGAAATTTCAAATGAATTTTATGACAATCTGGTGACCTCCATGCCAAGGAGAATACATGAGGTTCTGAGAGCCAAAGGCATGCAAACAAAATATTAGCTTCATGTTTTCTTCAACTGACTGTTCTTACTACTATGTAATTATATATTTTGTACATGTGGTTGTTATATTTTATCTTTAGAGATTGAATACATTTGCTGAATTGGAAAAATACATTGTTTTTATAAGCGTGCTTAACTTTTGGCCAAGGCTGTAATAATAATTGATTTATAAAAAGTTCTTCACATTTTTAATAGTAATAGAGTGATGAACTTATTTTACGAATTATATATTTTCATTTTTTGTTCTTAAAAGCTCAAAGATTTTAAATTTAATAACATGCGCAAAAAAGTGGTTCAATGTAAATCAGTGACGTTTTTTCAATAATTCAATATCTATTTTCTGTTGATTATTTGTACAAAACCGTTAGATGGGTATATTATTATTATTTTTTGTAATTAACCTTTGATAAATGTACATATTTAAATAACATATTTAAGTGACTAACAAAATATTAATTATCGGTTATATCATTTATTTCTTTGCAGCACTTATATCTCAAAAATTTAAGAGTTGGGCTTGGTCATATCGTTCCCACTCCTTGATAATTCTTCTTACGTGTGCAACTCTGTCTCTAGTGCCTGTAGTCGAACACATCAAAAAACGACGAAAGGATATCAATAGATCTCTTTCATAGATATTATAATCACTATCAACGTTATATTCTTTCCATTAGGTACACCCAAATGTCTATAACAATTATATTATTAAAAGACAATGTTTTATTGTATAACTTTTTTCTTCCATGTTTAGTTTTTCGCTGATTGTTATATTTTAATTAGGATTTTTATATATTTTTAAAACATTTTTTACTAATTTTCAAATCTATTGGTTAATCCTTCAAAATAGAGGAATTCTAATATTCATAAGTTAACTTAATAAATAGATATATAATTAACTAATTTTTATTTACATTATAGCATTAATAGTAAAGCAATAGAAGATGCTAATTCAGAAAACATTATTCACCTAGATGTACACAAATATTTCTTACTCTTCTAAAATAGTGATTTGATTTGTTATAATTTTTTAATATTTTAGTTACTAGTATTTTGTTGATATTATGAAAAATAAATTATTTTTTGTGAATATTCCTACCATCTGCATTGTAATAAAAAAAAAATGTTTTTAAATTACTATTAGTCAGGTTATGTACGCTACTATGGTGGCAGCCCACTTACCGAAAATCCACTTACCCGAAGACGCTTACTAGAATCTCACTAACCGAAATCCTACTTACCGGGAAATTGACCTAACGGCCACTTACCGGCCCGGCCATTTCGTCGGTCAATCTTTACAAAAATGTATTTATTTACAATTATTTACATTGGTTTCCGGTAAGTAGTCTTTACGATAAGTCGGCATTCTGATAAGCGGGATTCCGATAATTGGTATTCCGCTAAGTGGAGTGCAATCGTTACTAAAACTATAATTTAACAATAATTGAAACAAAATAAATATATAATTATAACCAAATGTTTACGACTTGTCAGAATTATAAAAATAAATATTATTTATTTTAATCATTTGAACCCGGGGTGGCTAGACTTTTTTGACATGACAATTTCGACGGAATAAGAAGTCCTGAAGAGTCGGTTAGGGGTACTCCTAATGAGGTTGAACTCTGAAATATCTGAGCTGGAGGACTCTAATACGATGTTTAGAAATTTAGCTGATTAGCCGTTTCTTAGCCTGGGGGAATAGACTAGGCTTGATCAACGTTTGCATGTCTTAATGTGATGTTACAGTGGTGTCATCAACATAGCGTAGATGGTTCATCGCAGCGTGCCATTTATCTTTATACAACCATCAAAATTTTCAAGTGTGTTGCGCATTATGCCTTCTGCGTAAGAGTTGAATCGAAGTAAAGACGTGAGACCTATCTTGAACCCTTCGAAATCTTCAAATGTTGTACCGACGGTGGAGCTCAGTATGTACCTACGGTGGAGCGATCGTAGCAGCTCAATCATATAATATGGGAATCCAATCTCTTGAAGCGTGTCCCAAATTCGATCATGCCTTACCTTGTCAAATGGCTTTGCATATAAACATAGGATATACATTGTTAAATACAATTATTGATGTTTGCGATGTGATCAAGAGTTCCCATATTTTTTACAATAAACCAATCCTGCATGTTCCCGTAGAATTTCTCATTCGAGGTACTATTGGATTTAATGAATGATTGCATATACAAAAGTAACTTTCTTGCGGATGAGATAAATGATATTGTACGCTTATTTTCGCGCGCTTTTGGATCTTTGGGTTGATGACGAAAACGGCTTTTTTCCAGTCTGATGGCTAATATTTGTTTTTTTAGAATTTATCACTAGCTAGCTTGTGTATCAGCTTTGATGCCAGATTCTCCTGCGGCTTTAAAGATTTAATTCGGAATTTAATCGAAACAAGTTAGTTCGTTGTCGTATTCGTTTTCGATTTCGATTTTGGTCGATGGGGGTTTTCGTTTAAACAGTTTCGCATTCTTTCTAAGCTTTTTAACTAAGACAAACAGATGCTTAGGTTTGCGACTCATGTTATTGATATATCTTTCTCACTTCTTCTTTTATGAGTTTTTCATGTCGATCTTGCGACTAATCATGATAATAGCTTTCTTTTCTTTTGCTGTCTGTCTGAGTTAATTCCCACTTACTTTCATCTGACTGCGTTGGTGTTGCTAGTTCGATTGATTCATCAGATTTCGTCATGACTTGTACGCTTTGGGATGATTTCTCTTACTGTCTTGTTGAAGATCTGGTTGATGTTTCCTATGATTTATTGGAGGTTACTTTATCGTCGATTGACATGAGGCCTTAGAATCGTTTTTTATTTTTAAACTTTATGAGATATTGGCTAAGTCATATATTTTTAATATTGCCTGCTTTTTCTGTCCTTTCAGTCGCAGCTTATAGATTGTTATATAACCAGCAGTTCACTTACATGCGGTACGGTACGTAAATATAGCTGTACCAATATTATATATATATACTCGCTTTTTACGGTATAATCAAACTCTATGTTTCTGTAAAATCAACTTATTCTAGTGTTATTAAATTATATTCAAATATATTTACATATTAAATATATAGCAATTCATTATTATTTTTTGAAACGAAGTGTCAATGTTGTTTGTGGAAAATGTTTGCGCTTTTTTTAGCAAGGTGTAAATTTTTAATTTAAAAATATATATGTCTATTTTAGGTTTAAAAACGTAATAGCATTTTTTGTCCGATTTGATAGGCAATATATATATTGAAACATAAATTAATTATATATACTTGTATATATATATACTTATATATATATTTGTAATGATAATGGTTTGATGTCCTAAAAAATATTTTTATCAAATATTTTACATTTTTCTATAAAATTTAGGGTCTCATCAATATTGTTTTTAATAATAAGACGTCCTTGCATGGTAAATATATGATAAATAAAAACATATCTTTTACAACATGATGTAAATAGTGGAAGATGTAGAATTTACAACCTCGTAATACAGTCTGTAAAAAAATCTGGATTACATAACATTATGATATGATATAATTATATTTTTACAGCCAATTTTTTGGACATGCAGAAATGTTAAAAATCAATGACATAAATGTATAAAATAGTTATTTTTAAAAAATCTATTCTTAATAAATGTATATAGAAATTACAGAAATTTTAATAACAGAATTAATTTTTATATTTGTTTACTTATCTAAATTAAAATGAATATAATTCAGTGCAGACGAAACAGGTACGACAGATACGGAAACAGTTTTTCTTAGACTGAAAAAAATGCATTTGCCGCTTTTTATTGGAAATAATTGTTTCGACTAATTATATTTGGAAATAGTATTTTTCTAATGAAGGAACGAAATTTTTTTCTATGCAACTTGAAAATCAATTAATTAAATAATTACCCAGTGGCAAAGGATAGCTCGAATCTAGCTCGATTTTAGGCAGACAAGAGAGAATAAGGCATATTTTTTCAAAAGGTAAAAAATATTATTTTAGAGAATATATTTGTTATATATTATGGAACTATATACTTATTTATTGGTTTCAATGATCAGAATGCCTAAAATTCATAGACAAATAATGGTCGATATTCAGCAGATTAACCTGCCTCGAGATTTGCTGCCTTTTATCGAAATTGATTCTGCTTCGCAAAAATCGAGTAAAATTATTTTAAAGAATATATTTGTCACATATTTGGATCTATATAGCAATGAAAATATCTCAATGATCAGATTACCTAAAAAATTCTTTAAAAAATACTATATTTCACTATGTATTTATTTATAATATGTTTGAATATTTACTTAATACACATGATTTAAAAAAACAAGATGCATATATGTTGCTAAACATTAAATTTCGAAAGTATACAATCCGGAAGTATTTTAATGAATATATATATATATATAGCTCGAATTATAAATATTATTTAGTTAAAAATAAATGAAAACATAAATTATAAAATAAATAAATACTTTAACAGAAAAATTCCCATTTGTTTATTTTGTATTTGTATAATTAAAACAGCGACTAAATCAGTTTCATCATGAATGTTTAAAGAGTTAGGTCGAAAGCTAGGAAGAATTTGCTGTCTATGTTTAAGCATGATACGATCATTGCTAGTAAGTTTTTAAATAATAAAATATTAGTGAAATATATATTTTTTTAAATTTATTATATTGTATAATATTATGATTTTTAGTTACAAACGCTAACTAAAATATGCCTTCTCCGTTATAATATACGTACCTACATCACAATCAAGGCTTATCTTCATTAAACGGATAATATTGATTGGTTAAATTATTTATTTGTCAACAATTTTCTTTTCTATTAAACTAATCAATTTTATTATGATGATTATAATGGAAATTTACTAAATATATATACATCCCATTATGTTTGCTACAGTTTGTATGTCAGTTTTGTGTAGTATAAATAAATATTTTGTTTACAGAGAGACTGACTGTTTACAAACTGGCAAATCAAATTTAACCTTTGCGTCACTTGATCATTTGACAATCGAATTGGGTGTAGTCTTTCATGTTCAACCACATCAATTTATTTGAATTTAAATCGGTTTTTTGATAAATATTTATGTTTCATTTTCAGCTGCTTTGAAGTCTGTCTACAAGGAATTGACAACGAACGCTGTTGAGAATCGAGTAAAACGTTATTTCAAAGACGCGTCGAAGCGGCTTTTAATGTAGAGAAAGTCAGATGCGAAAAACCAACAGATCGAAATTCAAGCTGTGCCTCATTCAAAAAATGTCGTGACTGAATGAGAAATGTAAATATTTTATAGATATAATATATACACATATGTAATTACATTTTATTTTATCAATTTAGTACAGTATTTTATTTGGGCATTATTTAGACATATCGATCATTAGATAAAATTATATTTTATTTCAAAATTGTTCATAATTTATATATACTATTGATTATAATATACCATGTAATTACATTTTAAATTTAGCGTTTTATTTAAAAATTACTAAAACATAGTTTATATATCACATACAATATAAACTTTAATTATATAAACTACTAAAAGTAGTATTTTTTTGTTCGATATAAGCTTTAGTAGATTAATCGAGGTAGATTCAAGTGCGCCAAATCGAGCTAGAATTAAGGCAGTTTTTCCGAGTTCAAAATTTAGCAGATAAAGCGAAGTCGATATCGCTGCAAGATTTTTCGAAGTAAATTCTAGTGCGCCAAATCGAGCTATCCTTTGCCACTGGATAATTCAATAATTTGACCGCACACGTGAAAGAAACAATGATCAGGCACCGAAAAATTCACAATTTTATCGAATTACCAGCCCATTGATTTCTTATTGAGATTTAATTATCATAATTTGCAAATACGTCACTTAAATACATCGATAAATAGCATTTCATAGATAAATAACTTACATTGATTAAAATAACGGATATAAATTATTAAGTATTATTTGAAGAACGCAGCCCTTTAAATAATATGGAAAGGTAAACAACACACATTGACTTATATATTAATTATCTAGACCGGCAAACTGACCAATATTCAATAGCAATAAACGTCCGCGGAGGAATATATCTATATCGTTAATCATGATGCCAAATAGATGGGCGGAAGTTCAACATTAACTCTAAAATTAATGAAATTTATAAATTAATCGATTAATATTGATTGAAAACCCTCTCGTAAACGAAACTAATACCATATATAAGTGAGATGCGCTCTGGATGTTTTTTGATCAGTTTGCCGGTCTAGAAAAATATATATAATTCAATGTTAAAAATATACAAATTACTCAAAATAAGTAAATTATATGTTTAAGTAAGCATTTTATAAAATATATTGCGAAGTACGGAAAGTGTTTCGTTTTTGTGTGCATTCTACTTTTACGGAAACAATGGGATTTTTAGGTAAGTAAAAATATTCTCCTATTATATTGTATGAATAATTCATTAAAAGTGAAAACGGATATAACAGAATTTTTTGTTTTTCATAAACATTTAACAATAAATTGTTTTGTGAATTTTATGTTTTTGAATATAATAATCTATTCACTATTCTATTTTTGGAAAAAATAATACCTAACTCTATTAAATTTCCTAATATATTTTCTATTCATAGTATATAAATAATATTTGCAATATACTTTTTTAAATAATTTTAAATATAATTTATTCTATTTATTAATTCACAGCTGTAACTGATGGTTAGACAACATTCACAGTAAGGAAAATTTTTCCATTACTTTTTTCTATGGCAATTGCAACTTCAATATTTTAGGCTATTCCTATATGTTTATGTATAATATAAGGTTCTACATGCACACAGGGTTGCCATATATACATGAATTTCCTGTATATACTAGAATTGGACAATTTACCCAATTTAATATACTTGAAATTTACTTAATTTAACATTACCATATGGGAATATACTGAAAATTTGTTATTTCTTTGATTCTAGATATTCATAATGCCAGAATCATCTTCTAAATGCCCTTGGAACCAGTCATATTGTGCAAAATGTGCATTTATTTTTTAAGGGGAAAAGGTTATTTAAGATTATAAATACAAAATCTAAGCAGAAAAAATATATAATCATATTTTGGTAATAATTATACAAAATAAAAGTTCTGACAACTGCCAAATTTAGGCAATCTTTAAAGTTTAAGTATCTTGAAATAACAAATTGTTTTAACCCTATCATACCTGGGCTAAAAGACACACTCAAAAACCAAGGGGGGCCAAATTGGCCTGCGCCCTATATTTTATCCCACAGTTTAGCTATCACCTTGAAATTTGGTATGTAGGTAAAATAGGTTATATAGAATGTGTATGCAAATTAGTGATATAATTATCATGGTTTGATTACAGACAAGCAAGGATGCACCCTAAATACAATACATACTTGGAATAGCAAAAGCAATAATTCAGGAGCAATACTAAACTAGCTTATTATAGTTGTGCCAAATGTGCCAGAGGGCTTTGTGTATATGGTACACATGCAGGGAAGGTGCCATAATTGTATGTAATGTGTGCATATTTAACAGACTTTTATTTTACATATCTATGTATGTGTGCCTATTTAACAGACTTTTATTTTACACATACACATACATATATCTAATATAATATATATGTAGCCATTTATATATATATATCTAATTCGGTATTTATGTATGTATATGAATATTATGATTAAAAATAAAATGAATACAATTTTAAAATCAGTCTTAAAAGTTGCACAACATACTATTGGGAAAAGTCAGAAAACACCAGGTCTGTGGGTTTTACATTTTAAAATTTCTATAAAAAATAAAACACTGCGGGCCAAACTGGCCCCCCTCCTCCCCGGGTAAGATAGGGGTAAGGTATTATGGTAAACATGCAGAAAAACAAAATTAGAAAATATAAAGATAAGATATGTATCAAAATATTAATTAATATATCAAAAATGTCAACAATTTAAAAAGGATTATAATAACATATCCAATATAAAAATAAAAATAAAAATGTAATATTAGAATAATAATGTGTTAAATTATTATTAAGAATCATATGTCCCATAAATTGCTATAAATGGAAAAAAATATTTATCTCCCATTTTTAAAAATTTTTATGCATGGTTATCATAATTACAAAAACAATTTAATTTATAGCCAGATACTCTATAAGAGTTGATTACATAAAGCATTATTAGCTTACTACTGGTAGCAACTGAAGAAAAATCAATAAATTTAGTTCCAAGTGGATTGCATAAACTGCTACTGGGAGTAAAATAGATATATTTAGTCCAATGGTCTACTACCAAGAGAGGGTAGGTATAACTCCATTATTTCAATTTAGTTTTCATGTTAGCATTAGAAAAAATGGCTGGACATATAATAATGTGTTATTGAATGTCTTGTATCTTAATTTACATTGTATATATATATATATATATATACAGGGATTAGAATCCTATGCAGATTTGTATATTTATGCAGATTTTGGATCAAAAATAATCATTTCTGAAACTTGTCCAAATATGCAATAAAAATAATTGGGGTCTGGGGGTTATTTAAAGTTATCCCCATAAAAGTTTCAAAACTGGGAAAAATTAAAACTGTAATTTTGCAAACATATGCTCTCAGAAGGCCTTTAGCTGCATTCTAGGTTGTAAAATACAAAAAAATTTCACTGGGTGATGCTCATTTTATTGGCTATGCTGACTGTGTAGTCATGAAGGGTACAGGAGATTATTCTTATTTTGCTCTCAAATGAATGAAAAGTGTTCTTATTTTATATAGTTGTATGTACTTATAAACATCCCCATTCTATATTGTAGGACAAAACAATAACATTGTTAAATTTGTGGAAATTTATATAGAAATATAGAACATTGTAATGGAGTTTTCAAATTTTAAAGAAATTTTAATTGGTTAATCTATAAATATAACATGGATTTCCCAAAACTTCTGCCAGGTATTAGTTAGTCTAGCAGTAAGCTAATACTGCTTTATGCAACTGAATTTACTCCCTGGTAGTAACTGCTACCAGTATTAAGGCTACTACCGGTAGCAGCTAATACCGCTTTATGTAATCAACTCTAAAAGAATATTCCTATAAAGATTACCAAAATTTAGCCTTGTAATTACTGCCAAATCTAGCTGTATTTCAAAGTAAATTTATGCTAACATTTTTAATTCAAAGTTTATATATTTTAAAAAATATATTATAAATACTTTACACAGTCATTTTTCAGAAATTAATAATAATGTTTGACAAATGAAATATATTTGTAAAAGCAAAATTTTAAAATACTTTTACATATAAATTTTAATTCATAATTCAAACTAAATGTAAGTTACAATACTTGAAACTGTTGTTGTCAATACTATGTTTCTTGTATCCATGCATGTACTTATGACTTATCAGTTTACAACATTTAAAAAAATATAATTTGCTTCTATGGGAATTATTTGGATATCTTTATTTATCACTTTATAACAAGAAAGATTATAAAATATAATCACTAAATAGTATTATAAATTTTATATAACCCTTTATTTCTAGGTATGTAACAAAATAGGTTATAAAATATTTAAATATACTTGTTAATGGAAAAATAGTATATATTTTTCAATTATAAACAAGTACATAGTCTTATAAACAATCAGAAAAAGCAAGTATTGTTATGCAACTATGTCAATAGTATACATTGAGGAAATAGGTTCTAAATTAGAGAGTGATAGTCTTGCAAACAGTCACACAGACACAGCTGGATTGCCCAGGGCACACATCACAAATTAAGCAACCATATCTTCCACTTAGTAGAGAGGCAGAGCACATCTTCTACAATGTCAACAAGGAGTTGGGAGAATGTAAACAAGTGAGTGTATGGGAGCCACAATAATAGGAGCATGGAGGACCAATGGGTACCCCTAAAATTGTGCTTGAGTAAGCTTCCCTAAAAGCACAAAAGAATCTGCTGGCTGATAGTATTTTCTGCATTGAGATAAAAAAGGAAACAGTGTGGCTAAATTATGCTACAATAAAACAATCACATCTGAGTGACCATACTCATAAGTTACATTATCAGATCATAATAAACAATAAATTATTTTTCATTTATATGCAAATAAATACACATTCTTTGTTAAATAAATGAAATATTATATCCTTAGTATAAAATATATAATGAGATGTGCAGCTAGAAATAAATTCTGCTATTCTGGGATGTCTTGTAGAGAACAAGAGCAAACCACTGCTGAAATTCATTGACTGATATTTTGACACTGTCAATCATATTGTGGTTGCATGCAGGAGTGTGACATCCAACCCAATTACAGCAGTTGACATAATTTTTCAAAGATTTTGGATAAAAAAGATTGTAGTCAATTTCAGTCCATACCTAGATAAGAAATCTGATAATTATTGATGTCATTTTGAAGAGTTACTTGTTGATGATAAGCTAGACATAATTTGTATAACCAATTTTGGTCATTATCACATTTTTTGCTCAATTGTACACCCACTACAGGTATATTTCTCATAGTCGAACATGGCTTCTGGGTATTCTAACTACATTTGATATGTTTTCAAGTAAATGTTGCTATTGATTTAGTTTAACATCTGTTGGGACAAATGCTGTCTCATCTGGATTATAATCATTTGTAGACTGGGTCAGGGTCTGTGCCCCTGGGTAAAAAGTGTTAATGCATTTTACTTTCTCATTAATTCATTTGTTTTTGATACAAGCATTTGGGTTGTCACAGGGTGGATTATTTATCAATGGAAACAGGCACATAATTAGCTGAACACTTTGCATTATGGCATGTGTTTTCCCAGTAACACTCTGTGAAAAGGGCATGTTTGAGTCTTAAAAATTACTCTTTCAAATAATTTAAAACAGTATTTTTTGTCTTTTTTTGCCATATGCTGCATCACTGTCAGCTTTTTATCTCCATTTCCCTCTTATTTACAAGTACCATTATATTATTTATATTACTTTTAGGAATAGCCAGTGACATTTTTTTATTATGTGTTGTAAAGTCATATTACTTTCATGTTTATAATATAACCACAGCAAATTCCCTTGAGAGGTCTTAATTTTTAAAAATTATTTTTCTTAAATTTATTCATATAAAATCAATCTATTGATCTTTACATCAAATATTGGCTAAAATCGTCAATATATGCCAACCTTATAATATTGATTTGTTTAGTTACAGTAGTTATTTGCTGTTCTATATCTTTGACAATGAAGTTATCTCCTTATATGGGCTCCTTTATTTGTGAAGCCTCTAGTCTATGAAATTATCTCACTACGTGGCCCCTTTAGTAATTGTGATTTCTCCCTTTACAAAGTTATCTCAATATTAGGGATGCTTCAGTCAGGCCTTTCTCTTCAATCTTTCTTATATAAAAATTGTTCTACTATTTCTTATACAGATGATTTCCTCTTATGATGAATTTGAAGTTATTTTGCTGGTCAAATTTTTTGCTACTGAATGGGTGGATCAGTAAGACAGGTTACAAGTTCTCTTCCTGTCTTCACAAAATATATGCAACTTGATCATTTGTGGGCAGTTGTGTTGCTTGGAGATAACTTCCACTACCTTGGAATTGTTGTAAAAGCGTCACTTAGGGTGTTCTATGGTCTGATGGTGCAAAGTTTCTTTTTCTCCATGGGGGATATCCTCGATGCGAAATCACTCTAGACGAAAATGGACACATACAATGCCATGCATACTGTCTAATACACACTGTAATCTTGCAACACAACCGCATTAGACTTCTTTTTTTTAAATATGCAAACTGTTGAATGTCACTAAAGTTGTAGAAGACAGAAGAAAGGGACCAAAAAAACAGTTCATCGGAATAAATTTCAAATTATGTTGAAAAATTGAGGAGTAAACAATCTGTTAAACGGGATTCTCATAAAGCTGAAAAACATGAAAGACCAAAATTATTGGATCGATAAAGAAAATGACCAAAAAGAAGGCATTGGATGACGTTGTTTAAAAACTAAGATTATGCCTTGTACATCACATATCTACTGTGTTTACTTTTCTGATCCAATTCAGTTTCAATACTATAGTAATCCACATTTACCCAAGCAACAAATATTTGTTTTATACAAACCTTACCATTGTAATGCATTAATATACATATACTTTTTACTAAATGTTTAAATACTATCATTTACAGCTCGTTGGATCATTATTTATTTAATAATATATATCTACTATTAACTTCTGGTATACATTAATCGGAAAACTTGAGTTCTTAATCTTTTAATTTTTTAGAAATATTTCTATATAAGCATCCACCCAAGTACATGAAGTGATAAAACAATCATGTATTATCAATCACATACATTGACAATATAGTATTCAATATTGCAGCCCTAAACTTTGTAAACATGACCATAGGATATTGTTTTTACAAATTAGTAACATTATTCAAATTAATATCATTTTAATAATTACATTTTTGTAAATTTTTAAAATATATTCACAGAAGCATAGTATATATGACATATTTTTCATAATTACTTGCTAAATATTATTTGCACATAATAACTGTTTTTACAATTAGGAACATAGTGCACAGTTGGAGAGACCGCTATTAAAACCAACCTTTCATAGAAAAAATTATTATGTTTCTATATTTTTCTTTTAATAGACATTTTATGAACTTAAAATTTAAAATCTATAGAATAATATAACTTTTTTTAACATGGACAATTTTCTATAAAACAGCAGTTACAATAATTATTTGGAATATTAGATTAGATATTCAATTTTTTTAAATTACATAATGATGTCAGTTTTTAAAAATAGTACAATATATTGCACTACATTATATAGTATACATATTCATCCTTGTCACATTGCATCATTTTTTTTAATTTTTACCATTGTTTTAAAGATTAAAGTCAATTTTTAACTTTTATGTCAAAATTATAAATTTGCGACTAAATTTTTTTATTTTGCTTTTAAATTAAGAGGTCAATTAACTAATGGGTAGAAATCTCGACTTTCTACACTTTATTGTTGGATTTTTTTTCATGGGATTGCTTATTGTTTGCTTACTTTCAAAACAAGAACATAAGAAATACCAAAGAATAGAATAATTATTATCCAAAATGCTATAAAAGATCAGTGCGGTATTTTAATTGATGTCTCCACGTCAGGCAGACGAAGCCTAATTAATTATAGCAATACAGGCTATATATATTTTCAAAATTCAGAACAAATTGCTGCAATTATTGGTTGCTATGCTGTTATCTGGCCGTTGTTATGCCCCATAACAACCATTCGATTGAATATTACTATTAAAACATGGCATATTAACTTTATTGGTGTAAACATCAATATTATCATAATTCGATTAGCTAATAAAACATTTTTCAAATAATTAATATTGATTGCTATGTCGATGCCTAGCCCCATAGCAACCAATCTTTTAAAAAATAATACCATTCAACTATAAAAATAAAAACAATATTTTCGAGGTCAGACTCAGGGCTGAATTGGTTTTATTTGTAGCAAAATTATAGATATTATAATTATAAATTTATTTTTATTTATTATTACAGATTTTGCTGAATTTTTTATATCATTTTATTCCTCAAATATTTTTTTTTACTAGTACATACTTTTTAAAAAAATAAATCGTTTATTGGTTAGAAAGAATCAATAATGTGATATCCATTGAAAATAGTTATGTTTCAATTAAAAGTGATTTGGAAAGTCAATTTGTTATATTTAATGGTATTTTGATAATTAAAAGACAGCCAATTTTATTGGATGAGTGAAAATACTATTTTTGTAAATATAATTTTTACTTATTTTAAAGATTATTTAATAAAAAATTAATTAATGCTCAATTCCAAATAGGAATCACAATAGTAGAATCCATTTAAACTATTGTTATTAAATAAATACATAAAATTAGTAAAACTACCAAAATTAAAAGAAATGCATAATTTTTCCAAATTTGTATTAAGAATATTTAAATAGCAAAAACCAAAATAAATGCATCCCAAGCGTATACATTTAAAAAATCACTGATAATTTTTTTTTATTATGTAAAAGTTTATATTATTGCATATCCTTCAACTGTATCCTTGTTTTGACCTGCTCTACTTTCTCGTAGATTCAATTAAATCACTGGGTGAGTACCCCGCTCAGTATAATCCCCGAGTTCATGGCCCTTACTTTCCCGGCCGTAATTATGGTAAAGTGGAC
Organism: Vannuccia rotundouncinata; assembly: GCA_034780395.1. Lineage (NCBI taxonomy): Eukaryota > Metazoa > Platyhelminthes > Proseriata > Coelogynoporidae > Vannuccia > Vannuccia rotundouncinata. Next base: position 4,146 of record JAUZNC010008384.1, on the reverse strand, counting down.
ACCGCTTTTGGTAATGTAAAACTGGGTGAGCTTCCTGCATGGCTGTCCCGACGCAGTAAAAACCCAATTGACTGGGGACACGCTGTAGGTCGTTGGTTCTGGAACTATCAGCACCGCTGGTCCAAGTGCAAACACTCAACTATTGCCCCGCTGTCCCAAGTGGCCTTTTCTCTCGCCATCTTCTACTACATTGTTAAATTCGACGAGCATCGAGCCGGCAAGCACTCTAAATATCACTGAGTGAAAAAAATATTGTTTTACCTAGACTATAAAGGCTTTCTTTCATAATATTAGTTTATTCAAAACTAAATAGAACTATGTAGTAACCAATGGTTCATTGTGTGTAGAATTGTTGTTTATAAAATAAATGCTGTACTTCTTAATTATAGTTTCATTTAACATGTCATATATAATAAATTAGACTCATTTTTAATTAATCATTCTGTCTTCATATTTTATTTTCGATTTCATTAGAGTTATTGTGAAACTTCCTGAAAAGTGTAAATTTGCAACATCCTTAATTTATCGAAAGCAAGGATTAATTTTTACTAAAAGTATTTTTTTTATATATAGAATTTTATCTGTATTTACTTTTATGCTATGTAAAAGTCGATTTGTATGGTAACAGTAATTTACGATACGTACTATGAAACTAGTCGATAGTTTTAGTAAATATTATTATTTAAGTTAATATATTTTCAGCTAGTTAATTACCCGATTCAATTATCTGAATATCGGTCTATGTAACTAAATATATCAAAAATATGAAAATTTTATTAATGACGACTGGTTTTTTCAATATTTGGGGAGAAATCTTCTTTTCTGAACGTTATATTTGTCGGATAAAAAATGTATCATATTTTATTAATGGTATTTATACGTCGTATTGAGCATTTTTAAAAATGCTTGAATAGATATATTTTAATGTGTTATTTCTAAAGTACGTCAAATTATATTTAAAATATTTATCTCTCTTATTTCTATTAGTTTTATTAACGTTACAGTTTTACTGTAGATCGCACGCGCGCTTGCATAAAATATCCAAGTAGATTATTTTTCAAACTATATACTGGTAAATAAATATAAATTATGTAAAATAAAATTTTACCTTTTGGTATATAGCCATTTCTAATACAGTGAAAACTATAACTTACCCCTCGATATAAGTTCGTAAAATAAAATGTATATATATGTACATATAGTATGTCATTACTTATTACATACGTAGTAATATGTACAATATGTCACTCACAATTATATGTAATTAGGTGTGTTTTAACAAATAGTTTAATTTGTTGGCCATATCCTTTTTTTAATAATAAAAAAAGAAATGCATTCACGCTTTAATCGGGCTGCAGAGATTTTAGAGATAGATGTAACGTCTGCAGCTCTAAAATATTATACCCTAAAAGCGTGAACCCATTTCTGATTTTATTAGGTATGTTTTCTTCCAGAATATGAATATTAAAAGCATATTTTTCAAGATTGGCGTCATTTATGTAAGTTCGTAAAATCGATAGTTCTTTTTACAAAATATGATAACTGGGGGTATGTATCTGTTTGACGTTTATATAAGTTACATACAATATTAACATACTTTTGTTGTATTGTATGTATATTAATTGCAAAAAGTATTAATAATAATCCAATTTTATTTATACTTCAAACACTATAGCGTGCTTAGTACCTAAAACACAAAAGATCTTCCTGACCTTCTTATAAAATACAAATCAATTTTGTAATATTCCAGATTAACGCAGATTTACTCCCAAATATCCTGTTTTTTAATTCGACATCCTGCCTGTATATATATAATTTTTTTTATAAATCCGACGATATATTTACAACAACAGAAAAGTATTTTATCTATTAATTTATTTACATCCATTCTACATGAACTAAGGGGTCCCGGAAAAATTAATAGTAGGACATAATAGCGTCGGACGACGTTATAAGACCAAAACCACCTACCCGCACCCCAGCTTAACGTCGGATTGCATTTTGTATGTTTTATGACCAAAAATAAAGAATACAGTTTATGACCCTACGGGAGGAAAGGTATTTAAAAATATAATATGTTGTATATATATGTACAATTTAGAAGTTCATTCTATTTAATGTATTATAAAAGGAATCATTTATGGATGTGTAATGAGTTATCGTGTTGTTTTTGGAAAACTAATTCATATTACATAATCCTAATCACTTTCTATTAAATGTACTATAGCTATAGGAGTCTTTAATATAATAAAAGTACTTACCCATTCAATATCAGAAATATCCTTATTGAGTACAAATTTTTAACAAAAGCAGTTTTTCATTTATAAATTTAAACATTTTAAAAGTATAACGCGCTTAAAATGTAAATAACCGTATAGTTTGTTAAAAGTATAGCAATCAATTACAGCAGCTGCTAGGTATACAATATTTATAATATAATTATGATACATAAACTCATTTATATTTTGAAAAAGTAATGCAATTTTAGTTATCGAAACACATTTTATTTAAAGTAATAGTTTCTATGACACAATATAAGTTATATTATGTATTTTTTAGAATTATAGACCATACAGAAATCAAAGATATACGTTATCTACGGTACAACCGCCCTTGTTCAGTCTATATATAGACTATAGTTAGTAGCTATACACACAATTGTAAGTTTTTATGCAAAGAGTTTGACCATAAATCTTCAATTAGTACTTATCTCTATATTTATATAGTAATCAAATAGTTCATTACCTTACAAGGGATATGATAAAACGAAGTGTGGACAATTAAAGCACAAATTAGCGTCGGGCCCCAAAACCACCTACCCACCCTAACGTCGTCCAACGCTAATATGTCCGACTATTAATTTTTCCCGGACCCCTAATTAACATACAACCATAAATGTACATATTTTTTACAAATTATAGTATATATGTTATGTTGTTAAAATTATATTTATTGGCTAAAATTATATCACTTTTTGAAATAAAATAATTAAGTGCAAGCTATATAATAAAATATCAATAAACTAGGCTATTTGGGGTGTCTGTCCCTATATCCATTTTAATGTCTGTCATTGCCTATTTCGTGCTTAGAAGATATATACGCAACTTTTAAGAGTAGTTTCATTCTGTAATCCCTAGGTTGCAACTAGGCCCCTATATCACCACTACGTCTGGGTGTCTGTCTGAGCCACTATACCGTCTAAAATGTCTGTCATTCCTCATTTCATGTTCAGGGGATACTATAATGGAACTTTTTAGTGCAATTTCACTCCGTCCAAATTATGTTGAATCTAGAGACACTATATTAATTCACATAGGAGTAGCTAGCACCTACACAATATACCGTCTGGGTAACAGCAGACGTCCATTTTGAGGGATTTAAAGTTATAATCTGATATAATATTGGGGTCGCGCAACATGTGCCTGGGCTGCTATCATGTTATCATGTTATTATAGCGCTGGAAATAAAAATATTTAATTAGCTAGAAATGACGTGATAAATATGTTAAAAGTAAATTATTATACGCTAACTTATGTATTAGAATTTTTTTATATTTTGATTTGTTTGAGATGTATTGGTAGTTTAAAAATTAAGTACAAGAAACCTTTTTTAAGCGATCATAATAGCTGTTTCGTGTATTTGTAACAAGGGTTCTATTTTAGATATTCATAATTTCAGGTGAAGTTATTTAAAAATGATATATTTACATTGTTTGATAATTGTGCAATGTATATAGAAACAAGAGGAAAAAGCATATAGTGGGAGTTTCACATAGAACTTCGACATTCAAACTGAAATAAAATTAGTAAAACTTATTTTCTAAAGAATAAAAGAACTATAACACTATTTTAACATTTAGGTAAATATTAATTTCAGTCTATACATGGCCGTAGGAAGAAGGGGTAGGCCCCTGATGTCGCCCAGGCCCCTTTTAAAATTAAAGATACTTTTAAAGACCCCTGCACATCCATACTATACGGAAATCAATATCTTAATTAATATAATAACACAATAATACCACTTTTATAGTTAGTTATTAACAAACATATTAATAATAATTAATTAAATAAGACAAAAGCTGAATAAAATGAATAATGTATTGGCGAATTTTCGTATAACACTTTGATAAAGTGTTATACGAAAATT
>JAUZNC010008373.1:0-32974 GCA_034780395.1 Vannuccia rotundouncinata | reverse complement strand
TGGACACTAAAAATCGCGTGAAACTGCGGTTTCACGAAAAAACGCACGGAAAAAGTCACAGTGTGGACGCGGCCTTACATACTCATTGTATTAAATATACAGAATGTTGCCCAAATTTTTTCTAATAAATTTTTTTTTAAATAAATTTAATTTGATTGCATTTTTTATATTTTTGGGGGCTGTTCTAAAATGACATAATACTTTTAAGAGACACTTTAAACCTCCCCCTGCATATTATGTCACACTTCGTAACAAATTTGGACACCCATCTCCAAAATGACGTCACATTTATTGGTAACCCCCACCCCCCCCTTATTCAAAAATAAATTTATATTAATGATTTTGTAGAAATGAAAACAAAAAAGTCATACAATAATTTGCCATAATCACCCATTACTCATTCACTATATAACTGAAATTTTTGGAATTTATATTCCATCTGTAGTTTACTCATTTTTATTGCACTTAAATTAAAACATGCAAAAATGAGTAAAATGTGACGTCACATTTTGTATTACCTCCGTTGCCAGTGTTTCGAAAATTAAATTTCTTTGAAATCCAGGAAATGCAAAAAAATGCAAGATATCCAAGTAACTTTCAAAGAAATCCTGCAAAAGCAAGAAAATCCAAGAAATCCAAGTTACTTTCAAAGAAATTTCAAAATTTCGTGGATTTCTTTAAAATTTCTTTGAAAGTGACTTGGATTTCTTGGATTTTTTGCATTTCCTGGATTTCAAAGAAATGTAATTTTCGAAACACTGGGTTCCCTCCAACGTCATGTTTGTCACATTTTTCACGACCCCTCTCCCCCTCCTTCAAGTGTGATGTCATTTCAGAACAGCCCCTTGGCAAAGTAAATACTTTTAATTAAGGACCGTCATGGATGTTATAGATTACTTAAACATTATGTTAGATATTATATGTATTCTACTCTACACGATATTTCATTAAGGTATGATAAGCTTCCGAAATTTAGAAACCATCTATTGCTTCATAACAAAATTTCTGGATGCGATACCTTTTTAAATTACTGATTTTGAAAACTTTTCCCTTTAATATTTTCTTCCCAGGTTTTCTTTTGGATCGGGAATCGTTGGATTGGAACAGTTCAGAGTGCAGAAAAGATTTCATTCATACTCTTTCTTATAGTATTTTGATAGTATTATAGTATTATATATTCTGATCATACTTGGCATAATGAAGTATCATTAACGCTATATAATGTGTCCAAATTTCAGGATGAACATATAGCATTTTTTCCATATTTTTTATTTTATATATTTTTTTTATTTGGCCGACAAAAAGATTTTTATCACCATACAAATATATAGAGATTTTATAATTAAAAATTATTTTTTTCACCTATAAAAAAAGTAATTAGTAAGCGAATGACTAAATTTTAATACATAAGATACAGGATCAAAAGTTACACATCGTATTAGAATGTCAGAGAAATCACGCTCTTTTTTTCCTTTATTTTTTCAATGTCAAATTTTTTTTTATATACTTTCAACGTAAAAAATATATATATATTAGTTTCTAGAATGCGGATTGTGAAAAAGTGAGCATTCAAAAATCATGAAAAGCGTTTTGGCTCCAATACTTTAAATGAAAAATCATGGAGCTCATAATTTCCGATGTAAAAAGATGCTCATAATTTTTCTACGTATCATAGAGCAGAAATCTGGTTCTCCAAAGGCCTAAATCTCTCTGTGGAGAAAAACCCTTGATTTTGGAGACAAATATGAGGTTTAATTTTAGTAAGTATTTACGTCTTTTTCTATTTTTTTATTAAAATAAAACTATAAATCGAATTGGATCACTTTTGTAAACATTCTCAGCTACTCAAATATACAAACTTTAAAATTTTAAATTGAGTGGAATTTTTTTCTTTTAAATTGTGATTTAGTGAGGTCAAAAGTTTTTTAGTTGCGACTTCAAATTTTATGTCTCAAGGGTTTGGGAATATCGATTTTACGTTACACGAAAAAGTGCTCGAATTTGAAAATAATGAAAATAAATATTTAAGACAATATTTGGTTTTAGCGATACCAATAGTCAGATTCCGATTTTTTTTAGGAAAAAAGGTATGACACAAAACAAATTATACTCGAATTAAATACTTTATAAAAAAATAGTCTGATTGTTTGAAAAAATGCATTAATATCACGCATTACCGACAAACAATTTTTTATAAAAAAACTTATGTTGACTCTTTTTTGGACCCTATAACGGTCTCAATTATAAAGATTTAAATGAAGATTCCTCTTAAAAAAATGTTCGTATTCTCACGACGGACCTTTTGGAAAAAAATCACTGTACAATCGGATTTATACTTTTCTTTAAATCCTCCTCAGACTATTTCTTTAGGCAATTTACTGTTTAAACCGTATATACAAAAATGTATCTCAAAAATTTAAATCAAAGCTCAAATTTATGCAGAAACTTTTTAGCATCCCTTAACCCTAGAACGACTACACGGACGTAAGATCATTAAAAAGACCCGCTTTAGCAAAAAAATGGAATCTCTTAGGTTTTCAATAATAGTACCGACTCCTATAGCTAACGTAACATTTTGACACACGCGATTTTTTGTATATTGAAATTGCAGACTTTTTAAACCAATTTAGACGCGATTACATAAATTGAAAAAAACATGTATTATTATAAATAATATCCTTGATCTGTTTCATCCTCTGCGATATTGGGGTGTTTGGCATGTCGATAAAGTCATAAAGAATTGGATCCTTTACATTATAGAATAACCTGACCTCATTTCCAAAAGTGATGAATTTCCAGTTATGATCAATCTTGGTTAACCGACGATCGTATAGGATCGTATGATCGTATGATCGTATAAAGTGATGTAAACTTCCGTTACCACTTTTAACATTATAGGTAATTCATTATCATAGTCTGTAGTATACAGAGATATCAGTAAGAAAGTATATCCTGTTGGACTAATTAATAAAAGTATCACTAGGTATCATAGGAAAACAGAATAGTTAAATTATTGCTACACGTAAGTTCAAAATTTATTGATATAGTTATATCGACAGCTATTTCATTAAAAATATAATTCTAATAATTAAAGAATTTATTAGGACAATAATTATTAATGTCGTACTGCAGCTTTATTAATAAATATTAAATTGATTAATAAGTACATTTTTCAATGTTTAATCTAGCTGCATTGATCTAATCTTAATTAATTCACATTTTTATTATGTAATCTTATTTCATTAATTAATGCGTAATTAATTTACCGAATATATATATATATTTGATCGTTTGAAATTTCCATACTTTAAAATAAATATATTTTAATATTTCCCCTTAAATCTATACTGTATCTATACTTAAATCTATACTACTCATATCTTGCCAAATAACAGAGAAATTAGTAATATATAGGAACTATAGTATTATATTATATTCTAAATTTTAATTAATTCCAAATAATCTATAAAAAAACTTTTATAGACGATTATTTTCTTCTACGATTTCTGCGAATGTGGAAGTTTGATCAGCAGTTTACTAAACACATACCTATTATGTAAAATAATAATTCAACATATTCAACAATTAGAATTATAGTCTATATAGAGTAATTTTCGACGACAAAAATTCTGAGGCAAATAAAAATTTTCATCGTTATTTAAAAATTCCTTTTGTTATTCCTCTTGTGAACTCTCTCTTCAAAGTTCTTTTCAATAACGATGAAAAATTTTTATTTTAATCAGAATTTTTTGTCGTCGAATTATAATCTGAATTATACTCTATATAGACTATAATTCTAATTGTTGAATATGTTGAATCATTATTTTACATAATAGGTATGTGTTTAGTAAACTGCTGATCAAACTTCCACATTCGCAGAAATCGTAGAAGAAAATAATCGTCTTTAAAAGTTTTTTATAGATTAATTGGAATTAATTAAAATTTAGAATATAATATACCTAATACTTACTATAGTTCCTTTATAATTATAATATTATGTTAATCTCAATTTTTAAATAACGACGAAAATTTTTTATTTACCTTAGAATTTTTAAAGAATTTCTACCGTCATTTTCTTCTTATAAAAACGTATATGAGTAGCCTACTCAGCTGATTATTAGTATTTGAATTTCAATTAAAATACTTTTCATGTTTCATTTTTATTGAAGTAGACAATTAAAAAAAAATATTTTACGAAAAAATCAGCTAATGAATATTAAAAAATACTAACTATTTTTCGACACAAATTTCAGTATACCGCCATGATTGTCATTTATGCAAAACTATCCTTAAAAATAATTTATTGAATGAACTAAAATATAAAACGAACCAGTAATGAAACCTTTGTGATATCCTCCATTTCAGTTTTATTCCTCAGCATCTAACGGATTATGTCTTACATTGGAGTATTTCTCGTATCTTTCTGTATTTTTGCCGTTTCTGGAAAAACAGTTTTTTATAAGGATTGTGGTAAGTACACATAATAAACTTGTATTTTAAAAATGAAAACTTTGGAGTACAGATAAATTAATGTAATTCTAGAGCAGGGGAATTTATAGGTTTATATATTAATCATAATTTAATAACACAGTAACAAGGTTCAATTAATATGCAACTTATATCATAATTTTTTAACGTTCATTCAAGTAAATTGTACCGTTTTTGATTAGATTAAATATATTTTAATTATTTATTTTGGAAAAATATGAGAGCAAATATTTTGTGTTATGGAAAACAGTAATAATTAACTAAAATGAATTAAAAATAAATATACTCCCAAATATATCCACTTAATATTATAGTTATTTTTTTATTAGAGTAAATTACAGTTAAAAAGAATAATACAGTTATTTACACGCAATTTTTTAATAAAACGAAATATTCTCCTATTTTTGAGACTATTTTACGAGCCCGAAGGATGAGTTAAATATCTAAAAAAATTAAGATGAATGTTGTTTGAAATATACAATAATTAAGAGTAAATTAAATTATAATATTTATAAATTAGGGCAAAAGAAAAGGGTAAACAATTAAATAAAAATAAACTTCTAATACATGAAATTATTTTGAATAAAAGATAAAAATGTAACAATATATCTGAATAATATATTAGCAGAATCTTCATGCTGAACTTATTGTATAGGTCTTGCTTTCCACTAATCTTCCGCTCATATTATACAATCTTTTTATCCTAATAATAATAAGAGTGTATAAATCAAGATATTTGCTTGTAAATGCATATGTAGCTAAGAAAGATGTATGTAAGAAAAGAAAGCTTCCTAGGAGCATAGAAACATATTTAAGAATATAACAATGTAATATTTAACGAACATTTGAGAAATATCAATGTTAAATTATAAAATATTTTAAAATTAAAAATAAATAAAATATTATGTATAGCAAAAATAGACAAGTGAAATTATTTGGATCATGTAACTTTCAAAAATGACTTTTACAGTTTTTGAGAAATTCTTATTAATTCTGTTATACTTGACCTAATTCTTCAATATTTTAGGATCTGTAAAAGCAAAGGTCGTCAATGTTGATGTGAATCCTTGCCCAAAAGAACCTTGCATTCTACATCGAGGTCACAATGTAACATTTAGCATTCAATTTAATTCAAGTAAGATTTTGAATATTTCGAAAACAAGATTGTATTTTTTGTAGTAATCGTATTAATTGATTTTTTGTTGTTGCTATTATGAAGCGGAAACTGTGACCAAAGGTAAATCTGTTGTTCATGGAATTATTTCCGGTGTGCCTGCCCCTTTCCCTTTGAGTGACCCTGACCTCTGCAAATTCTCGAAGCCAGCATGTCCATTTAAAGCGAAAAACACATACACTTACAGTAATCAATTTATCATCAAATCGTTCTACCCAAAGGTGAGTACCTGAAAGTTACGTAATTTTCTATACTGTATATTTACAAATCGTTTGTGGTTATAGGGTGATGTTGCATTATAATCAATTCAATAAAATATACAAATGTAATAGATAGTCAACGAAGAAAGGGTAGAAAGGTCATCGTTAATTATACAGTCAATTGAATTGATATTGAAATCCTATATTAGGTAACCAAATTAGTGTTTAGCATAATAGTTTTCAATTAGTATTATTTGTTTACGTTAACATACAAAATTTGTGGACAGAATACACCTATATACAGTAGACACCTTTTTGACTGGATACACCTGCAGTAGACACTTTTGGACAAGTTGGCGACAAATTGTGTTCATCCGACGAATACTGTCCTAGTCGGATGGATTGGATATTTTATCAAGAACCCAATTTGTTGGACGGATTGCGTTATTTTAACAAGAACCCAATTCGTCGGACTGATTGCGTTATTTTATCAGAAACGCAATCCATATAGTTTTGTTTACCTTCGCAAATACCGCTTTTTTTACCTAAACTTACTGGAATTCACAACTCAAATGTAATAATAATGTTTAAAATATTCTTGAGAACTGCATTCACTTATTCTGTACATTAAGACGTCTGTATATTAATATTTTTTATAATGTTTTCAAATATAAGGTTGTTCATATTAAAAAATTAAATTATTTTTTATTGTTTTCAGATCAATTTGGTTGTCAAATGGGAACTGAAGGATGATCAAAATAATGACCTTGTTTGTATTTTGGTACCGGTTGCTATTGACGATTAGAATAAAAAGAAATTTTTGTTAATGAAACTATCTAAAATATCTAGATTTCAATGCGTAATTTATTTTATAACAACAATTTTGTTTTATTTCAATTTCATTCATTTGTTTGTATTAGCAGTTGACATGATTATATTTTGATAGAGCTGTTTTTAATATTTATTCAAAATATAAAAATATTTTTAAATAAAATAAATTTTATTTACATTAGAGTTAGGAATGTATAAACCGGCCATTAATATTTTATTATTTAGATATTTATGTATATGTGACAGAGCCAATCTTCTGCTATAAATGTAGAATAATATTTAATCAAATTCCATTATAATATTAGTTAAGTTTTTTTTGAGTTTTAAAAAAACGCAAGCTTTACTGTTCATTTTAGCATACAATTCTAAATGAATTATCTATTTTGCTGCTTATTTTTATTAGTATAATTAAATTTTATATTTTATAAAGCATATTATTGTAATTTTTTTCAAGAGTTCTTCTTTTAAATTCGAAATATATATGACATTGTTTGATTAAAACTAATATTTGAAGTGGATCTGAAATGTACAGTATTAAATTTTGCATTTTTATAATTCAATTATGCTATTTGAATATAATGTATTAAATAAAATGCTTACTATTATAAAAATTTATTGTATCATTTGTTTCCATGTGTTGTAGTGTTCTTGGAAGTTTTGATTTATTAATTGTATGAGGACCAGGGACAGAGATAAGTCTTTTTCTATTAATTATAATTAATGTTTTTAAAGTGGATACATTCTGAAAATTATGATAGTTTATGTATATACACATAGGTATGCAAATATTTTCAATTAAATATGATAACTTAAATTATTGGTACTAATTGGGAACTAGTGGGAGGTTACACTGTAGATGGGGTCTGTGTTGCAGCTATAGAGACAAATTCTACCCACTATTTCCCCAGAAATTTTGTTGTATACAGAATTTACATCTACTGAGATCAGTTTACTTAGTGCTCTTTCCCATGGTTTGAGTGCAATTCTTCTGTTTCCAGTTTTATTTATGTTAATAGTTTTTTTGTTGTTGTTTCAGGTTGAGTATTTTTTCGTAAATTGTTTCTCATCCATTCGTATCCCTAGATTGGATTATATTTGTTCTCTAAAATCTACAAAAGCTTTTGATTTTCGTTGTCTAACATCGGGAATTTGGCTTTTTGAGAAACATATTGGATGATTGCTCAGTAATTTTACAATTAGGTCATTCGTTGTAATATTCTTTTCTTCATGAGAATAATTTTATTTTTCGTGTTCATGGATAAACTCATTATTTTGATATTCCTCAATCGATTCAATGTACTTGTCAACCAATAACATTTCCGAACAAGTCGTGCTTAAATATAAATTTATGTTGAATTGTAATAACTATTAATTAATAACTTTTAAATTTCCGCGTTTATTTGTTATAGTCAATGTTATTGTAGTCAAAGCTTTGTCTTAAATGATTTAGTCAAAGATTATAAATACCAAAATAAGTCAAAGCTTAAAATTATAAGTCAAATCTGATGAGACTTCGCTTAAACTTATAAGTTTTATATGCGATTTATTATTGCAAATGCAATTATCAGAAAAGAAAATGTAAAATAATTAAATTGTTCTTAAAAACTATCACGTTCTGTCCTGCGTTTTTTTTGTTTTTTTTTTCTATCACCTATTTACAGTTCAACAAGAAATAAAAATAATATTTTATATATTAAAATAAAAATATAATATAATAAAAAAATAATAATAATGTATTATATTACTATGAGTTCAACAGGCATTTCATAATGGCATGAATTTTCTTTTAATGTGTGCACCATCACCCAAAAAGAGGGTTGTCCACCCCATTCTGGTGGCGTGCATGGTATTTTAATTAAAATTATACAAAATATATAAGATATCATCTTTGTTTGATTTTGGTGTTTAGAATAAATCCATGACGTTTAATGATACGTCAGATATATTGTCCCTTTTCTATTTAGCGTCACAATTTGTTCGCGTTTACTTGCAACTCGTCAACTAATTCATATAAATTTAAAATGTTGAGAATTATACGATCACCACTGTGTGTAAGTTGAGAATTCATTCACTTTTACATAATATTAAATTTGATTTCAATAATTTGTCATTTTAATTATATCACTAAACATAACAATTAGGAACCTGTCTATATTGTTTGTTCTTCTATAATCTTTATTTTAATAAATAATATAAATGAATAATTTAACCTTTATTATATATTATTTTTCTGAATTATTATTATACAAACACAACCTATATAATTTAAATAATTGAATTTCAATTTATTTGTGTCAAGTTTTTGTTATAATATTAAACTGTTATATAGGTACTTGAATATGACAAAGAACATGCTTTTCATGGGTTCTGCCATGTTTTACTATTATAGTGGAGTCATTTTTTCTGCCAAAGGTCCCCACCTTCAAAATAGTAAAGTTAATTTTACAACTTGATGTCTATTATTATATTTGATAAATATTTTATAAAATATTCTCAGTAATTATTATACAAGTTTTTGTTAATATGGTAATAAAATATAGAGAAAAAATATACAATATTATTTTAATAAATTTGACACAAAAATAATAACTAACAGGTAGTTTATCAAAAAAATATAACAAAAGTCATATATAGACAATGTTAATTTTTATATAGCTGCAGGGTTAATTTTTATAAATTGTCAAAATCTGGTATAAAAATTATTAAAGGTTAAGAATGAAGCTATTTTAACTATATCATTATTTAAGGCTTAAATAAATATTTGCTGTCTTAAATTACATACAATTTGCTCACTCTACTCCTAAATTTTCAAATCATATGCCTGTTATATAATAGGTCAGCTATTTCACAATGAGGGGATGAAGTTTAAGTAAAACACCAATAGCATTATAAGAATATCTGATTGGCTAATATTAATCAACTGAGTGAATTGATACCACACAATTCTGCTTCAATTGTATGTAATCATTAATAAATCACCCTTTATATGTAAAAATATAATATTCTCTGTTTATAATATGGCCCCTCCAACTTTTTAGGAGAACACCCCCCCTTTTAAATCTGTGCCACCAGCCCTGATGAAAGCACCACTGGGTAAATTTAATTAAGAACTCTAGTGAGTTTTTATGTTTATATCAAATTATTTACATGTTAATAAGCATAGGAACCCGGAGGAAGTTTTCCCCATGGATTTTAAAAACAGGGGCACTAATATGCTTTTGCCACTTCATTTAATTTTTTCCAAAAGGAAGAAATTTTGTTTTAGAAGATAAAATCATGTCAGTTATCTGGTTCAGGTTGTCTCCCAGCCTAATAATTACATATTTAAATGGGCAAATCAGAAGAGGTCTTTGGACATTAAATAAGTGATGTGTATATTTAATTGGATTAATTTTATCTGCAAATGTATTTGCTCCACTAATCATGTGATGTGTAGCTTGTCTGTGTATGTAATGTAGTGCCCTCATACAGTTTATCAATTGAGCAGCCAGTAGCCTTGTGTTAAGAATTACTAGGTTGCTGGTTGGAGTTTACCTTGCAATGATGAGACCCAATAGGTCTAAAACAGCCTGTGAGGGTTTTTGCTTGGTTGATAAACTGACCTCTCTTATCATATTAATTATGATTAATTTTAAATACCATTTTCTTATTACCTAAATTTGCATTTTATCAGTTTCATAAATTATGGAGCTATACCAATATTATTACAGTTATGTTATTCATTTCAAGTGTGTTATAATTAAAAATTAGACATTCCAAAAATAACAGTCACATTAGTATGTACTCATTAACATACCCTAATTTTATAATCATAGGTCTTGCATGTGTTTTACAATATTTTAAATATTTTGAAAATTTTGTAAATGCATCAAATTGGTACTAAGGTTAGATTTTGTTCACTATATTATCAAAATATCATCTTTATTTTAAATTTTAAAATTGTACTGTTAATCTATAGTTAATATTTTTCTTATGTTTGAATGTAGGTAATGTAAATATTCAAATGTTGCAGAATATATTTTAATTTTGTTATATAACAATAACAAGGAAATGTTCATGTGCATGTAAAAATTTCAGAAATATATTCATGGTTTTATTTATATGTGAAATTACTTAAAAAAATTAAAATAAGATATTTAAATACTGAACTTTTATGTTTAATATGAGCATAGAATTAACTTGATTCTACTTTTTAAAAATTAAATGACACTTAGTACTAGTCCTTCTTTTAAATAGTACTCTTGATGTAGGTATGTGTAAATTATATTCATTTAAAAAATCACAGATGTGCACTCTCATACCTGAATCCTCATACTCCCATACTGTTTTTCACCTTAGCTATGGATTACTGTAGATAGTTTTCCCATTTAATCAATCTTCCCAACTTGATCAAAAATTTAATCAATCTTCCCAACTTGAAACTGATATAGTTTATAGATCATAAATGTACAATTGGTGTTTTTTCTAGGTATTCATGTTATGGTATACTAAATATTGATTAATATTACCATAATAACTTGTAAAATTATGTGTTTTGAACTTTATGATACAGCTATTGGGGTACACATAGATTACAAAATATATACCATGGCAAGATGACTTTCTTGTAATCTGTATCATTTAATAGGCAGAATCATTATATGCTTTAAACTTTTATAAACATATTTGTCTTGGAAAACTGTAAAAGTCTTGGCATTGCATAATTACTATTATTATCAGTTTGACAGTCCAAAGGGATATGGAAAAAAATATTTTTGAAATTTTATATTTTCATTTAAAAAAAATATTTATTTAAGTAACTTAATCATGCACATAGAAAGATTTTATATCGCTTTTAATATTTATTGTAGGTTAACATTTATGCTTGTTGCTTTAGTGTATTATTTAAATATACTTCTTATATCATAACAACTCTGGTTTTTGGTACCTAGGTAGTGCTGGAAAATTTTATTGAATCTTGGAATAGTCTTTAAATTACTTTTAAAATAATTGTAGGAACCGTTTCAATTATCCTTTTATTGAAATATTTTTAAAATATGATTTTCTGCATTTTAAAATCTTTAATTATTATAAAATTATATAATTGTTTTATGTTCCTTACTATATACATTCCATATGTGTAAATAAACAAATTGCTAATTGAATTAGTAACACAAAGTTTAGTTTACTTGAACACTTATGAAATAATTTTTTTTAACTTAGGTATGCCACTAATAACCAACTATAAATGTAGAAAATCAGATGGTTTATCCTTGAAAAATATAATTTCTTTACTTTTCCAGACATCATGGAAGGCAGTTGGAATGGCCCGTATGTCTTCTGTGGTAAGATACTATTTCCTTATCAAATCCTATGTCTTCTGTAGTATAACTATTCTTTAACGTGTCGATATGCAGTTTTCATTTGGATCTATACCTTGCTTTTCAGTCAACTACGAAAAATTTTATCAATGGAGAATTTGTTGATTCAAAAACGAGCAAATTTTTCGATCTTCACAATCCAGTAGGATCAGAATTCTTACATTTTTCCATACTATTGTTGTTTTATTTCACTGACATATTTTTTTGTAGGCGACCAATGAAGTGATTACACGAGTGCCTGAATCTACCCAAACAGAAATGAATTTGGCTGTTGACTGTGCCTCAAAAGCCTTTGAGAATTGGTCACAAACTACAGTACTGCATAGACAACAGCTCATGTTCAAGTTGCAAGATCTTATTAAACGGGATTTGGTGAGAAAATATCGATTATGTATTATTATTACTGAGGGAAACGATTATCTCAAAATTGATCTCGTTACATTAATTATGTTTTATGTATCTAATCAGTTTTTGATTTTTAAAAAACGAGATGGTAGTTTCGATGCTTTGACTGTGGTATTAAAATCCAAAAGATTCACATTGTGACTCTACTTTTATTAGAAAAAAATTGCGCAGAACATCACTCTGGAACAAGGCAAGACAACTGTAGATGCCGAGGGAGATGTGATGCGTGGCCTTCAAGTTGTTGAACATTGTTGTTCTATTGGTTCCCTTCAATTGGGGGAGAGTTTACCCGGAATTGCCAAAGACATGGATCTCACCAGTTATCGTATTCCAATCGGAGTTACAGCTGGTATTACACCATTTAATTTTCCGGCTATGATACCATTGTGGGTAAGTAACTCAATAATTTAATGTTAGGAGATCTAATCACTGTTATAAAGAGATAGCCATATGTAACTAACGAAATCGTATATATGTTGATACTCAGTTACCTTTGGCCACTCGTGTGTTAAAAGTATTGCACTGTTATTATGTCACATAATTGGTGGACAATGTATTCTACAACCAACTTGTCTGTGTCATTCTCACTGACTTGTGTGAAGCTAGTGGTTGACTGTGTTGGACTTTAAATATAGTGTAGACAAAGAGAAACTTCTGTGTCTCATTTTATACTGCTGAACTATTGATCCTGTTTGACCTATGCGATTTGTCGATGCAGTTAGATCCATAGGTATATTCTTTTATAATATATCGTCAAGTTGTATATTCTATAAGTTTGGCTGAAGAGCAACGCGACAGTTTCTGGAAAATAGGATTATGAGAAATTGATCTCATACTTTGTCAATTCGCAGAAGTCATTGCGCAATTATATACATTTTCTTGTAATTAAATTTACTACTTTCTTAGTGTTGTGTTACTTTTTGATAATAATATAAAGAGGAAATATGTAGAGATAAAATCATTGCATCGGGAAGAATTGTTCATACGAATATTCCCAATTTCCTTGTTATGCGTATGTTTTTCAGATGTTCCCAATGGCTTTGGTTTGTGGTAACACTTCTGTAATGAAGCCTTCAGAGCGTGTTCCAGGTGCTACAATGATGTTGATGGAGTTGGTACAAGAAGCTGGCTTCCCGGCTGGTGTCGTCAATGTTATTCACGGTGGTCATGACGCTGTCAATTTTGTTTGTGATCATCCGGCCATTCGGGCTATATCTTTCGTGGGCTCTGATACTGCAGGAAAGCACATCTATGATCGTGGATCACGCAATGGCAAACGTGTGCAAGCTAATATGGTATAATTGCATTATACTTTGTACTATACTACTGATAGTTTCAATAGTAATATTATTACGTTAATATTATAATTTTACAGGGGTTGAATAAATACGACGCTTGAATAAATCCGAACAAATTATATTAATTGGTTGGATAATAATAAGTTTAAAACATCCATTTGATTTGTAGTCGATTACTGTTTTTTTATTATAAAATTACATGTTTTGTAGAGCTCTATTCTTTATCACGTAAATCAAATTTAATGTTATAAATATAAACATAATTAAAAATTATGTAAATAAATTTATATTTTCTACATTCATGGTTATACACGGATATATAAATAATTGTACGTAGCTAAATATAGATATTCTGTTTTCTTTAAGTTATCGGCTACCAAAATTATGTTTATTTATACATAATATTGGTACAGCCAAGGTGGATTATAATTTATTTTTATCGCACCGTATGCTTACATCCTGTGCTGTTTTATAATATATATTAGATTGAATCTTACATATTGACTATTTATCGTACTTTATAAGATTGCATATTGATCTTATTTCAATTACTTATATTTTAATTTCTTATTATAGACGAGCAGTTACCACTATTATCATTTTTTCTAAAAAATTGTTTATATGTAAAATATGTAAAAAATGAATCGAATGCTATAGACTTATGTTTGTTATATCCAGGGTTTCTTTTATATATTTAAAAAATGTATTCTGTAATAATTACTGCCTATGATTGTTTATATTAAACAATATTTCGTGGTTTTATATGTTTTTGCTTTATCTCTAATACTATTAGTTGTTAAAATGTCTTTGTTGTCTATCAGGGCGCAAAGAATCATGGAGTCATGATGCCTGATGCCCAAAAGGAAACGGCTATAACTCAGTTGATTGGGGCAGCCTTTGGAGCTGCTGGTCAAAGGTGCATGGCTCTTTCTACCGCGGTGTTTGTTGGTGATACTAAAAAGTGGATTCCTGAAATTGTCGCTAAAGCCAAGGAACTCAAAGTTAACGCTGGTAATGCTTTAGTCGCTGATTGTTTGCTTTTGTGCGCTTGGTGATTCATCATTTTATTTATCAATGAAGCCAGCATCATTCGTGTGGGTGGTCCGTCCGCCCCCACCTCCATTAACTAATTCTTAATCCTGCAGTTCTTTCTGAGTAGCCAAATAGTCTATTTAAACTTTTTAATACTTCAACCTGTGTGAAACTTGCACATTTTCGCTAATTTGTAACGAAGCCTTTCAGCCTGATATTTTCGTGTCTATTTTAGAATTGTAAAGGTTTTCATTAATACATTCTATTCAGGCCACGAAGAGGGAGCTAGCTTGGGTCCTGTCATCTCCCCGGCCTCCAAGAAGCGAATCATTGAATTGGTCGACTCTGGCGTACAGGAAGGAGCAACTCTGGCTTTGGACGGTCGTAAATGCACTGTTCCTGGTTATGAAAAGGGGAACTTTGTGGCACCTACAATCCTCACTAAGGTCAACTCTTCTATGCGATGTTATAAAGAGGAAATCTTCGGACCTGTTCTAGTTTGTATGGAAGCGGAGAGTTTAGATGAAGCTATCGAAATTATCAATGCTAATCCCTATGGTAACGGTACTGCTATCTTTACTAGCAGTGGAGCAACGGCCAGAAAATTTACCCAGAAGATTGATGTTGGACAGGTAATTCATCAAACATTTCTTTACATTGTATCAACCATCATTCCATAAATTCTTCCTTTCTTCTTAGATCGGCATCAACGTTCCGATTCCCGTGCCTCTCCCAATGTTCAGCTTCACTGGTTCTCGTGGGTCCTTCTTGGGAGACGCTAACTTCTATGGAAAACAGGTAAAACATCAAATGTAACCATAGAAACACTGTCAATGATGTTAACTGTTTTTCAGGGTATTAACTTCTACACACAAGTTAAGACCGTAACTGAAATGTGGCGCGAAGAAGATGCTGACATCAGCAGTCAATCAGCGACGTCCATGCCAGTCATGCGTTAACTGACCAATCTGCGACGACAATGCTAGATGATGAACCAACCTCATTTTCTTGCCTTTTACTTAACAGTATATTCTTAATATTTGGTCTATTTGGCGTAATGTTATCTGATTATTTAATGAAATACATTTGACA
This sequence comes from Vannuccia rotundouncinata, assembly GCA_034780395.1. NCBI lineage: Eukaryota > Metazoa > Platyhelminthes > Proseriata > Coelogynoporidae > Vannuccia > Vannuccia rotundouncinata. The sequence goes on along the minus strand of JAUZNC010008373.1, from coordinate 17,094 downwards.
TATAAATTACTATTATCTCTTAATAATTTGTCTTCCTCGGGATACATAATGTAACTGTAAGTGATTCGCGGTATTAGTTAGAGATTTATTGTTAATTAGCTAAGTGAGGGTGGTTTCATTTACAGTGACGTTGATTGTTCTGTGTATACGTTAGTATATTCAAGTATGAACATGTTCGATGAACGTCAATTGTGTTTATACCTAATCCTGAGCTACGCACCTACTGCTTTGCTATGCGAAATGGCGCTAATATTATTGTTACCAAATGGAGCGAAGATGCTAATCTACATTTTAGTTCCTACAAACACCAAATGTGCTGTTGTCCAGTTAAAATGAAAACCAGTTAGTTCAATATTGTTATTATATATAGTGTTTCGATTAAAATTGCGTACTTCAATACTAAAACCTCTGACTATGTGCTGTTCACATAGTACGTAACGTATTAAGCAATGAGGGAGATCAAGCGTACATGTGCGCATGAGTGGGAGGCTGTAATTAAAGAGTATATACGCAAAATAAATAATTGTTCTGCTTTGAGATGATAAACTGCTTATTTGATTAATTTATCACCATTTACATGGACCATTATTGGTCGGTAGACAAAAAGCATGAGAGTCACCAAATCGTTCATTTATCCGAACGCACTATGTAAATGGCCCCCTAGCCCATATTAAAATTTTGAAAAATATTTCATTTCAAAACCTGCGTATCAATGAGAAATATCTATAATAAAAGTAAGAAACCGATTGCGAAGTACTATAAGAAAGTGAATATTATTGAAATAGGGTCAGAGCATAAAATAAATGCGCAAATTAAATTAAAAAAATTCGAGATACTAAAATAACAAACTTTTATGATATCTTTAAAGGCATATATATACGATTATATTTCCAAAAACTATTTTAAAGAAATTTAATTCTTTCTTGTTAAATCATTGTTATTATGTCGAAGTTGGTTTAAATTAGCAGGCATTAATCAATGATTAATTAAAAAAAGCGGGCGGTTAATGAAGAAAAAGCGGGCATTAATGATTAATTAATTATAATGATATAATTAATGATTATAGAAATTTATTTAAAATTTAAATCAACATTGACATAATAATAGTAATACATTGATGTAATATTACCATAGAATTTTGTACTATTCTGCAATATTTATTTTTAATTGGTATATCAAATAGAACCAGAAAGAAATTAATTCAACAAAATATAATTCTGAATAAAGTCAAAATTCACAGAAGCTCAAAGTAAAAGTATATATACAAAAATTGTGTACCTAATTTGAATTGCTACAAATAAATTAAACATACGATAAAATATTATTACATAAATATTTGCATATTGATATTATTTTATGAAATCACAATTCAATTATATTGAGCATACAATTACTCCATTTAAAATCTCATTCTAAAAATTAAGTCACCATATGTTGATAGAAATGCAGAATGAAATCAAAATGTGCAATCATAATAAAGTAAACCGTTTTTAAACTGTTAAAAACAGTTTTTAAATGACTGTATTAATGACGACTTAGCATTCCAATCTAGAAGATTAAAAAATACAATTCTATGTATTACAAATCTGCGAAACTTTCAAATTACGAATTGATTTTTATAAATGAAGTCGTTGATAAAATCGTATTGATTATCATAAGCAAAGTCATATTATGATCGAAGTGAATAGTTTGGTTGTAGATTGATCGATGCAATCGATAATTCTGAATGTCAAGTTAAATGGCACAAATGCGATGACAGGAGGACACGGAACAATAAGACGAGGCAGTGTAATTTCACTAAAACAAGCAGCAGAATATAATAATACTAAATTTATATAATTGATCAACACTAAAAATTTAAATAAGCAAAAGCTGGCTTATATTGATATTTTCGTGTAGCGTTTAATGTAATTTTAAATCAACAAATTATAGAAAATCAATGGTGTTTCATACAGTATAATGAACAAGTCAATAAACAATTTTTGATGGATTAATTAATATATCTAGAAAGCATAATGATAGTGTTAATGATGTGAGAAAGAAATAGGTTGGAAGGAAATCTGCACTAGGAACAGACATCGTCTGAATATGAAACTTTGGTGGGCACTTTATAATGATAATAACGAAGATACGGTATGAGATGTCGAGGTATAGATAATTTAGCGACATCGTCAAAGGAGTTAATTGCACTAACTACACTAGATCGACATAGATCTTGTAAAGAAAACACGCTAGTTCGATGAATTGCAGCACAACACATAGGTTCATAAAACATACAATTAGCTGGATCTTTGTAGTGTTCTAACATATCTGGAAGCGTAGCTGCGGCAAATATGTTCAGATCATGGGGATCGAAGGAGAATTGGTGACCTCGTTGGCCAATACGTGCGTGAAGTGTTCGATTGAAGCGACGAAAACTCACAGAAAATACAAATTCAGCTTGGGCGCTGTCTCGTAGTAGAAAACTTCCTTCTGGCTTCCCATCCAACACCGCCTCGGCTTGGTATCGGTCGATAACACCCCAGTAGAAGGGCATCGTTAGGATCGATGCTAGCTGCCCAATCAGATGACGTTCATAATCAATTGTGAAGTGCTTCCCTTCTTGATTGGCTGTTGAAGAGATCTGAGCGACAGTAATTGGTGGTATAGGAGGAGAAGGCTCCTCTAACAAGCTTGGAGTATCGTTATCAGTAGAAGAAATTGGTGGAATGGTGAACGGAAGTAGACGCAGGCAGTGATAGTGTTTCTTTTTAGGCTGGCGAAAGCAAAGAGTAGACGGTGTTTTATATCCAACCAGAACTTCTTCCACCTCATAGACCACCTTTTCTTTGCAATTGGCAGAATTACCACGTCTACAACGTAAGAAGAATATATATAACGGAATGTTATCGAATTTATGAAATACAAAAAGTCTTACCTAAGGCGACGCAGAAAACGCCGAATTCGTTCCTCAGGGGTGCATTTTATTCTTATAACTTCCCTAGCGTCACCATTTTGTGAATAAAAGGTATCAAACTTGCACTGGTCGGATGATACGAGGTACTTGATATCCAAGGGTGCCCAAGGTGCCCTTACATGACTGTAGTAAGCATGTGGACGCAGAAATGTGCAGGATAATTGTGTATCAGGACGTTGGGAGGAAGAATCAAGAAACAGCTCCATCTTTCTAAAAATCAAAAGCAAAAATAGAAACTATCTACAAAGCAAACAAAATACACATTTAAAAATATCTTAATTTATATTACAGTTCCATAACAAGATTTCATTTATACCTATAAATGATTTTCATATCTAGATTGCATTAAATTGTGTGATTAGTATATGGTATTTTAAAAATTATGAAACTTTATTAAAAAATAAGAAATTGAAATGAAAAAATATCTTGAGTTTTTAGAAAGACCTGAAAAGGCAGTGAAATATTGTTACAGATATAATTTTTCACTGCAAATGAGAAAAAAATGGTTTAAAATTAAAACTATATAATTCCAGATCTGACATTTAAGGTCATACCAGGCTTGAAATCATAAATAAATATATAACAAATGTGTTATTATAAAGAAAAAATAAAAGTTTTTTAGGATTTTAAAATAAAATAAAATTTGTATTTAAATGTAAATATTTAGGCTTGTGGGAGACCTGTAACAGTAACACATGTAATATTCATTTAGGAGGGAAATTTGATATTTTTACAAAAAGATTTATACATATTTGGATTAAAACTAGAAAGAAAAATATTTTTAAAAATAGATAATTCATGAATAACAATTATAGTCAAGTGAAATTGCATATATTCATCTAATTCCACTATCAACAAATACAACAATACAAGTAAAAGATACAGGATAATAAAAAATATCAGGTTACATATTAAAACAGGTGAATGACATACAGGGTTCAATGACCACTTTTCTAGAAAAACATAAGAATATTATGATTTAGGCAATATTATACTTGAATATTACACCAAAGCAACAAGTACAAAATGTAAACTTACAATAAATAATAAAAAATGGTGGTTAAATTACTGAAATATGGTATAAAAATAATGAAATTAAAATAACATAAATAGATAGATATAACATATTAGACTTTACTAATATTCTGGAAATTCCAGGACTTTTCCACGACCATTTACTTAAATATCTGAATTCCAAGACTTTTCCATATGCTGGAATAGATTTTTGCAATTCTAAACTTTTCAAGTTTTCTGAGACCCATTCTAACCTTGAAAATACCTTAAGAAATCAGAAGTTAATTAATTACTGAAATATTATTTTATATTCTAACACATGATGAAATGTCTGTTAAGTTCTTTTATATTGCTTACATGATTCATATATGTAACATTTTTAAATTTACAAAATATTTTATTTCATTTTGTGAAATATTATTATAAATAACTCCTTTGCTAAATTTAAACAATTTTTTAAAAGAGTACATACTAAACACCATATTGATATTGCAATTTTTCAAAATACATGTAATGAAATTAAAAGTGCTTTAAAAATGTTTTCAATAATATCTGAGATGGCAGAATGTGTCAGAGATACATATAAAATAAAATTAGTGAAAGATATTTTTAATAATAAAAGTTTTAAAAAAATTATAAAATAACCTGCTAATAAAAAATTATAAGACAATACAAACCAAATTAAATTGTTTTACTATTTTTCTTTTTAAGTATATTTTTTATTGTAGCTTTTTATGACTGATTAATTATATCACATAATGTTTTTATTTTACTTTTGTTATTATTGTAACAAAAAATTAAACAGTGAAATGTTTTAACAATACTCAATGAAGATATTCATAACTCATTTTAGCATACTGAAGGATCTATGCTTTCAGCTTTTACTGCTTATGAGACCAATGAAAAGGTACTTTTGAAACTGTAGGATAAGTTGAGTAATGTTAGGTACAAGTCTCATTTTTTTTACAAATGTAGGAAGCTATGCTTGGAGTTTCTCAGCATTAAGATACTCTTCATAGAACTCAGCAATATATGTGAATTATTCTTGGAAGACTTCTTGATGGTATAAATTTGTGTAAGTTTCATAGCCTATTTTGATTAAAACATTCTTTCCTGCAAGCTATTATTCAGTTGAGGGCATCAATGTAAATTTGATAGTAGAGTACTTTAAACAGAATTAAAAAACACAGATTCAACATTTTTTCTTCTTTATAATATACTAAGATTTTCTGTTTCTTATTAAAGTAGACAAATCCACATCTAAATATGTCTGTATCTTGACAGTCAATGACCAAAATAAATCATAGCATTCTGATTTTCAAATTGATTGCAATGTGGATATAGTCATATGGGCAACAGTGAGTCTGTCAATGGCAGTCATTTCTGCAAGTTCCATACTGCAGAGTTTTACTTATATTATCAGTGTGATTCAATATGAGGTAGCCCAACATAGCTTCAAATAAATAGACAAGTGACATCATTAATTTTGAAGATTGATTTATTTGAGCTTGCATCTCTGAATCCTTATAATAAGTTGCAGGTAATCCTGTGATGGCTGAGATCTGCTTTTTTTCTATCTATTTATATATAAAAATAGGATCATGATCTCTGATATTTTAGTCTGAAGTGCCATAAAAAAGTTTGCCATTCTATTGTTCAAGGATTCTAATTACATTGTTCAATAAGTAGAATACAGCCTTGGATGTCCTTTATTTTGAATGTCCTTTAAATGTATATTTAATAGAATGCATATGTATTTTTTAAGCTTAACTGTTAAGAATATTCATTATTAGATAAAAATCAGGTCTTACAAAATAAAAAAATAAATAAGGCATGAAGCTAGTATTTGAGTTTTATAAAAATTAAATTTGCAAACAATTACAGCTTATTTTGTTATTACAGAATGGTGCCTAACATTCTTTAGAATTTAAAAAACAACAAAAATTAAATCATTTTACTATTATTGTTTTTAAAGAATTCATTGCAATATTATTGCAAATTTCAAATAATTATTATTTAAAGAGTGTTATGCAGTATTTTTAGTTGCATGATCATTTTTCATAAAGAACAACAAACATAATAATGTTTTAATAAAAGATATAAATTATAATAAATATATAGTTTTATATCCATATAACATACATATACATGCCTATTACATAAAAGAATCAGTCCAGTTAATCACAGAATGTGATATGATTTTTTCACATCTACTGACTCATTATCAGCTGCAGTCATTGGACTGCCTGATTATTATCCAGAGTCTGATAATCAGCTGGCTGATATTGAGCAAGTACCTGATAATCCAGTGACAGTAATTTCTATATTTATGTGTACTGTACTGCCTGATAATCAGCCGATTTTTTTACAGTGCGACTTTCAGATTCCCATTTGGTCGACCAAACGGAAATTTATTCAACCAAACGTGAATTCCTGTTTTGGTCTGACCAATTCCAGATTGGTCGGAATTCATATATGGTTGCCATATATATAACAATAGGCACTTTTATATATTACACTAAACAACACATTTTAAACATACTTCTTATTGAATTAAATCCAATGTAATTTTGTCATCGATTCTTATTACATATCCTCCTGAATGCCAACAAATATCAAAATCGAAACAAAAATTGAATAATCCTCTATTAAAAATAGATAAATCAATAATGCATTATTAAAACAATACACGCACCAAGTCGTTTTTATTATTTTGTTAACTTATTGTAAAATTTTGCCATATTAATTTGCTAATACTGCACGTGTCATTAGAAAAATATTCAACCAAATATAAATTATAAATATATATTCACATTGGGAGAGCCAAAATGAAATAACACTTTTTTTCATAGAATTGTATCTATTAGCGCTATGTTTATATGTAATAACTTTTTACCCTATGCCCGTCGATCAAGGTTTGTAAATAATATTCAATATTATATTGAACAATAATTTTGGGAAATATTTTTTTTTACAATAGGTACACATATTGAATATATTTTTATATATTTGTTCAACTATGTTCATGTTGACTTTGTTTTATTCTGTATAGATCATTGACTTACATACATTAATTATCTTGACCGACAAACGGACCAACAGTCAATAGCAATAAACGTTCGCCCATGAATATATCTATATCAATAATCAATACGAAATTAATGGGAGTTAATAATGGAATTCAATTATATACGGTAATAATTTCGCTTTATAGAGGGAATTTAATCAATACATATCATAATTAAAAGCTTATTAAAATATATAATATTGTTTGAATACCCTATTTAAAGCGAAGCTAATTCCGTATATAAATGAAATGCGCTGTGGACGTTTTTTGATTAGTTTGCCGGTCTAGTTAATTAATCTACAAGTCGGTATAGATCAAAAAATATTTTTTGATGAAAACTGTTAAATATAAAAAAGTAAATCAGCAGATATAATTGATAATAGTGTACATTTCTCGAACTGACAGACCGCAGTGATCGAGTGAGGAGAAGGGGTGGGTATATAATAATTTACAAATAGTATAATTAATAAATTAAGTAATAAAAAGTCATGCATTGGGTGCTACATGTTTCATGACCATTCTTGGAATGAAGTTTTTTGTGTCTGCTGTTGATGCCTGTCTGATGTGACCTTTGGAAAGAGTGCGTTCGGCTTGTGACAGCTGGAATATTCCTTGTTTTCTGGAATAATTTCTCTTCGCGTTTGGCTGTCATGGTCGTTACAGGATTTAAAACTTTGATTCAATATTTCCATTTCTTTGACCTTTCGTTGAAGTTATCCTGTCGGTCCCTTTCTTGTTTAAATTTAGGTTATAGCTCCAAGCTTGCGACACGAGTAGTAATTTTGGAAAACGCTTTGTTGATGTTTTTGATTTAGGCCATATGTGCCTAATGCTTTAATTACATGTTTTTATATGCTTTTACATTACTTTTAAAAGAGTTTGCTATCTATGGCTATTCGCAGGACCTATATTTCTGAAAGCATTTTGATGTTTGTTAGGGCTGGTGGTGGTGGTGTAATACTAGATCTTTGATCTGGTGTAAATAATTTCGATAATAAAAATAAAAAATTCTGAATAGTTCACTTCAGAGAGAATTTTTTTATTAATTATGTTTAATTGGAGCAGAAAAATTGATAAAGTTAACAAGATATTTAGATTAATCAAATGTGATGAAGTAAAACAAAAATATGATATATATTCATTATGTAAAAATTTATAAATTGTATAAATCAAACATATAAACAAGAGCAAACAAATTATTCCCGTACACCACTATTAAAAAACTAGAGCAAACAAATTATTTCCGTACACCACTATTAAAAAAAATCAGTATATAATATGAATCCAAACCTAATCCGAAGAAAGACTACAAATCGATAGTGACTTATTATTAACTTTGACACATTCTCTTGTTAATATCAAAGATGAATCGTTTAAAGTCAAGTCGAACTGCGATAGCTTCACACTTGTCTTCAGATAAAACCAACTGTTCACCAGAAGCTTTATTCTTTTTCTTCTTACCAGCTACTCCACTATATCGATCCATTAGTTCGGGAGGAAAGGTATCTTGAATCGATAATAACAATGTAAAAGTAATTTAAAAATACAACAATTTTCCATTTAATTACGGGTTTATATTTCATTCTACAATTAATTAAAATATTTGGACACTAAATTATATAATTAATTAAAAAAATTGAATCTAAATATTTTATATCTCACAAAATTTATAGAGACCTTTTACTATAATGGATATAAATTTCGTGTATAGAGAAGGCTCATTCATTAGCTTTATATTTATAACAGAGAATCTGAATAGAAACCTTCTGAACAAAAAACCTTCTACATCCACCCAAGAAGCTAAAAGCTAACACATACCTTCAATGGAAATCTTGCATTTTCCAGTTTGACCAAAGCTTCCCTCAATAACACCCTTTTGTCCACTCGATAGAACAATTTTTAAACCCTGAAAGGCTTCCATTTTAGTCTCTTTCTTGAATAGTCCGCGCACAATTCCCGTCCTCTCGTCCGTGATCCGTTCCAACTGACCTGATCTAGATTTACATTTAAAAATCTGTAAATCAATAATAAAATTTAAAAAATAGTACAAACATCTTTTATAAAACAGAATTGAAAGATCCAATTGTTACTTTCAGATTAGGAAGAAAGCTCGTTTTATAATCGGTTCTTTCGATCGAGAGAAGCAGACGTCCATGAAAGGCCAATCGACAACTGTTACTATGAATATCTGAGTCAAGACGTGAACCAATGACAAGACTTTTCGGTGGACAGAAAATTGGGCGTTCCAGTTCAAAGAACAGATATCTTTGTCCTAAAGAAGTCCCTTCATTGGATTCATTCTGTTGTTTGTCGTCTTCTGAAAAGTTTAATTAATAAATTTACAAATTGCGATAATATATAATACACTAAAAGTAGCTATATTACTTATATTAGACAGAGTAGTATGTGTTATAGTAGTGTAAATAAACAAACATTGAATACATTTCAGCCCACCTAACGAATCTAGATAAAGGAACTCCTGGTCGATAGAGAAGTCTTTATCTTGATGATGAGGTGAAGCAAAAAGGGTAACCGTAGCCATCACTGTTTCATGACCCAAAGTCAAGTGAAATTTGGACTTAGTATCAAGATTACCCCTAAAATAAGGAATTCTATTCACACAAATGATCCCAGCCACCAAACTTGTTACATGTCCAGGAGGGGAGCAGACCAGACATCGTTCTACGAGGGTAGCTTCTAATTGGCTGACACAAATGCCCACACGATCGCCCTATGCATGGGTAAAAAGTGCAACTATGACTAATATTTAAGAAATTTAAAAAATTATATAAAGAAAACATCATTTAAAGTATCAAATAGATTTGTACAATATTACCTGGGAGGCTTTTTGAATCGGTTGTCGAAACATTTGCATTGATTTTACCTTCTTCACCAGTTTCAAGTGTGGAATTTCAATTGTCTGATTAAAACAAATTCAACAATTATGGCTTTTTGCTTGATTTACATTTTTAAACATTAAATCATTTATGACGTAAACTAAGAGAATATAAGTTACTGACAAAGAGGAAACTCACGTCACCAATAGAAACAGAACCATTCAAAATAGTTCCTGTGAGAACAGTGCCTTGACCTCGGATAGCAAAGCAATGATCAACGGCAAAGAGGAAGCCTCCTTGGTCATTATCTTTTATCCGTTGTTGTCGTTCCAGATTAGTTGGTGTCAATTGTATTAATGTTGAGATCAACTCCTCCAATCCTTGAGGTGTAGCTTCTTCTTCCTTAAATATAATATATAATTTTGTACTACAAGTTATGAATAGAAAATGTGTTTTTCTAGCTTGCACGTTGAATAAATGAATAAATACTTAGTTGACATATTTTAGAATAATTTTTTCATATAGCAGCATTCTTGACATAACCGATTATAGTGCCTATCAATATGAGTATAGCCAAGAATAGGATAAAGAAAACGACCAAGAAGATCTGGGAAGAGAGCTGCACTCACAGCAGATGGAAAAAGCAAGGAAGAAAGATCAAGAAAAGAAAAAGTCAAAACGAGAAAGAACAAAATTAGCACAATTAAGAACGGGACATTCAACCATAATAAGAGCCTATAGACATAAAATAGGAGTAAGACAGGACACCAGCCCTACGTGCGAAGAATGTGAAAGAGAAGATATGGAACACTTTTTACTCAGATGTGAAAAATGAAAAAAACAGAGAATACGTAGTTTTGACAACCCATACCCCAACCCCGAAGAGCTGACAAGCGATCAGATCCTAAATTTCCTTAGGAATATCGGCCGAATCAAACGACGAATATGATGACTGCTTATCGAAGCGAGGAGAAGCAAAGACAACAACAACATAAACCGAACAACTTAATTGAACATTGAAATCATAAAATTTATATTGAGGAGGCATGCAAAGTCTTTGATTTTATATAATTAGTTCATCCTCGAGTATACCTGTTCGATTTGTGTTTGGTTGGGCATACAAAAATGGAATAATAAGCGATTCTTTATATAATTTCACACAACTACAACACACACAAGGAAGACACTTGTCTGGAATTCTCAAGTATTTTAACATAGGTATCCCAATTGGGCCAAGGTGTTTCATCTGGAAGTCCCTTTCATTGAAGCAAATATTCAACCCAAAAAAAAAGAAATATGCCAGGGCGACGTCCCATACTCTAATCAGAGGTAAAAAAAGAACGGATATCATTATCTTTATTTACATTTTGCGGAAATTAGTGAATAAAGGATTAACTTTAATCAGGCATGGAGGGGTGGGGGGCGAAGGCCCCAATTTTTTTAGGTTAGGTTAGAACACACTGTTTGCTATCAACTAATATCTCATCAACTATGAATATATATTTAGTAACTTTGTTAAATGTATTGGCTGTACTTCAATATAGAATAATAATAAGTTCTGAAACAAAATAATAATAAATAAATACTGTAATTTCTATGTAATATTTAAACTATAATAAATACAAAAGAATATAAAGGAAATAAATAAACAATACTCTAGAGGGATGGAAGGTAACAATTATGGATACCCGCCCCCCATTGACATTCAATTTTATTGCAGTTTTGGACGATTCTGAAAAACGATCCATTTGACCTCAAAAAATACAAGAAAAAATGAAGAAAAAAACCATGCCTGTTAAATATACAATTTGTGATGACACCAAAGACAATCATGCCACCTACAACCCACTAACAACGGAGTCAACTTGTCTGTAAAGGATATCAATCTATACTGGACAATACACATATTTAGTCTTTAGAAGAAAATAACCCAACTATCATTTAGAAATTCTAACTTTGTCATTACATACAGTAGACTTGTCAAACATTCGAATCCATTAATGAACAAGAATGATTTAATCAATAAAATTCGAGTTTCATTCATATATTCATACACAATTATAACAAATTAATTATAAATTCTAATTAAAGACAAACATAAAATTTTTTGTATATTGAATGCGTTTATTTGGTAGATTGAGATTTTACTAAACTTAGTTTTTTTTACAGTAATTCAGAATTTTGTTAGGGGAAATTATCATAATTTCATCAACTGGACTTCCATAAAACTTTCGACAAACAGAACTACATACAACATGGTTGCATTTAAAATCAGAGTTCAATTGTTAGATTAGAGAAAGACCCTACCTGATTATCATCTGGATTAGCTGACACAACAACAATTGGACAATTCTTAAACTTGGAATTTTCAAGCGTTTTCCATAATCTTTTCTTCATCTGCAAATACATTATGCATTACAATATTATTACAACATGAGGAAACAATGTTAGTATTTAATAACCTTTGAATACAATAAAAAATAACCTACTTTCTCAATGACTTGGGGCCTCTTTGTCAGAGGTATTAAGTCCACCTTATTAAGAACAATCAGCAAACGATCTGAAGTTATCTCGCCTATCACAAGACATTCAGCTGTCTGTGTTTGAACACCTTTTACAATGTCTACAACAAGCATCATTATATCAATGATTTGAGCACCTGTTAACAAAAAGAATAAAAAACAAAACTATAATAAAATGCATAAGAGACCCAGTCCTGATAAGAGAACACACCCTCTATTTTCTTCTTCTTTTATTTAACAACAATACATATAGTAAATATCAAAGTCGGGTTACAATCAAACGAACCCTTTCAGGTCGTTAAGCATTCGACTGGCACAGCTTTCAGCCAGGGACAAGATAATTATTTTTGTCTGAGCTGAGGCTCGAACCAGCTATCTTCTGATCAGCAGTCAGACACACTACCATCTGGGCCACCTTGCCCTAAAACAAAATTGGACCCTCTAAAAACAAAATAAAATTTCAGAAATGTTTCAGGGTCCCATCAGTAATGTTCTTATTAGATCATTAGTGGTGTTGATATGAGGTTAAAATGCTTGAAAAATAAATTGTTTTATTTATTGAAAACCTTTCTCAAGCTAAAAATTCTGGTCCTCTAAATTATATTTTATTATTAAATAGTCTTTATTATAAAAATATAATCAATATATAACAAATTTTTGAATAAAAAACATATTTAATATACCCCTCTAAATAATTGTAAATCATTCTGGATTATTATAATTGTTTAAATGAGAATAGGAGAACAAAATTGATTATGAATTAAAGTTTCAATATAATGAATTTATGATTGTAAATAAACTTTACACAAGATTCTTGAAACTAGAATTTTCAGTAGTTTAAGTGTTGTAAAAAATGGAAATTGACAAAGTTGCAAGCTAGATGCTACAATTGTTATCAAGTAAAATATTATCTTATTCTTCTCATAAACAATCTATATTGTTTCCAATTAATATATTCATATTATTAATACATTATTTAGAATTTAGTTAGATATTTTAATTACAGTTTTAAATTTCTCTCTTCTTTTTACAATATATACCTATCAAAATGACAGAAAGTATACAAGTTAGCTTATAATAAATGTATTATTCACAGAATAATACTTCATATATTTTGCAAAATATGCATAAATCTATCTCAACTCTTGACTATATTGGGCTGCCAAAAAGATCTGAAGAATGTAAAATATCTGTCAACCAATACATATTTATTTCTGGCTTGCACACATGGAAGAATGGGCTAATTGAAACAACCTAAAACTCAATACCGACAAATCACATGAAATATTAGTCACCACACAGCAATGTACTGCAAACCTACCTGCACCCATGCAATGCATAGACAGAGTATCAAGCATGAAAATCCTAGGGATTACCCTGTCAAACAAACTTAAAGTCAACAAGCATGTTAACAACATACTAGCACAAACAGCCAGAACCTCATATGCTATGAGAGTCCTTAAAACACATGGACTTAAGAGCACAAATCTCCATGATGTTTACCAATCCATGATTTTCTCCCCCTTTACGTATGCAACCCTAGCCTGGATCAGTTTAGCTACTGTTGAGGACAGAAAGAGAATAGAGGCGAGCATCCGCAAAGCCAAATCATTTGGGTACACAATGTCAACTAAGTCTTTCTCCGATGCATGCTTTGCTGCAGATGATGCCCTCTTCAGAACCATCTGCTCAATGTCTACCCATGTCCTAAGAAAAAACCTACCTGCAACAAAATTGCATAACCATGCTATGAGGAAAAGGGCACACAACTTCGTGCTTCCCTTATATAATGGCCCAAAGAATTTTATCTCTAGAATGCTTTTCAAAAATATATGACTGTTTATAACTTTAAACTTTCATATTTGCTCCCATTTTTTCAAAATGTTTTTTGTACTTATGAATCTAAGTCCCCCCTCAAATGTGTTCTGTCATTTGCTGAAATATACACTATACTTACTTACTTGTGACTGATACCCATATACAAACAAAGTCCAAACCAGTTTACAATACATCAACATCCAGTCACTGAACCATATGAGATCCAGAAGCCTTCTCACAAGTTGTAACATTAGTACATTGTACCACATGCTGCCACAGATTATCCTACAAAAAAGCACTAATACAACTGAGCTCAGTTTGAAAACCTCCTTGGATAAATCTGCAGACAGACCAACTGCAACAAAAAACTCTGGAATTTGAGGCATTTGATCATTATAATCAAACACTTCTTCCCAAACTATAGCATCAGCAGAAGAAGAAGAGGAGCTACCTGAACTAACATCACTACTAGAGGTCCTATCAAAGTTAAATTAGAAAGAAGAAGACATGACTATCTTTGATAATATATATATATATATATTCAGAATAAAACTAAGTCTACAAAATACTAAAATAATATCAAGAGTAATAGAATATAAAATTACTAATAAATATAATACACTGTAGAATAAAGAATAACTAAATACATAAATACAATAAAAATATAAGAATAAACAGAAAAATACAATAACATACTGTAAGTTAGAGAATACAAAGTATAAGTTAGTGTAAGTTAAGTGTAAGTTAGTAATACAAATAAAAGAGGAAATCCAATGAATTCTACCAAAAACTAACAATATGAAATCAAGATAGCAAGCACAGGCAGTCAGTCACAATTACCCAAATACATGAAAAATATTCAGATTTGCAATATAAATATATGAGGTTTTTCATTTGGCCACAAATGACAATGCAATTGTATTATATTTGTTTTCAACCAATCATTTCAATTTATTTCTCCCAATGCAACAGGGAGTGGTCAAAAATTTGTTACACTTAGCATCAGGTTAGTTAAACATATCCTTGTTATTTAGATAGAATATATTTTTAGAACTCCATAATACTAGTATAATTGTCATGGCAAGACAGTCTTGCCTCCCATTGTGAGGTGAATATTTTCTCATGGCAAGACTGTCTTGCCAACTGGGTACAAATGGTTAAATGAAAGATAAAATTTAAAGCATTATATAAAACTGCAAAAATTTTTAATATGCAAATTTTAAACATAAATTTTATGTGCCAAAAATTATTTTTGACATTTTGATCTATTAATCTATAATATAATAAAATGTTGCATTTTTTTAAACATACATATATTTTCGTAGATAATACCAAATGAAATATTTCCCCAAAAAATTTGATTAGTTAAATAACATCTGCTATAAAATAAAAAATATAGAAAGAATGAAATTTTAAATGCAGTCCAGTAGCTGCATTATTGCAGTCTCTATGATTTCTTCAGCCACTGCAGTGTATAGAAAGCTGTAAAATATCTTCATAAAAGACATTCATAATGTATGTTGGTTTACAGATTTAGTATATTTATACTACAAAATATTTGGATGTATGTACATTAATTACTCTTACTATTTGGACTTTTATAAAAATATGGAAATATTGGATAATAAAATCAATACAAAGCTTTAAACCAACTTATTTCTAAACTAAAGACCCTGGTCTACCATACCTTGAACACAATGTTTGTGTTAAATTTATTAAAAATCCAAATAGTCCAAAATCATTTTCAACAAATAAAATTTGTTTTTATATGCCAAAATTGTCAGCCTGTATCAACAACCAATTTTAAATTAAAATAAAAAATGCTTAATAATTCAACCTAAACTGGCTGTGAAATATTGAATGATTTGACTATAATTCCAGGGCCAAATTTAGCTGTTGTTCCTTTAATACTGTCAGATATATGAAGGTTTCCAATATTTTCACCATTTCCTATATATTTATCTAAAAATAGACTTATTAGAGATGAGATCTAATAGCTATAAAAAAAGCTATCTACTATTTGGATGTATGTATTCAGACGTATATAATCAATATTAATAAAATCAATACAAAGCTTCAAAACCAACTTGAACACTATGTGTTTAAATAAAATAGTGTGTGAGGTAGACAAACATACATCTGAATAGCAACTGCCATAAATATATTACTGTTGTATTTTTATCCTAATTTGATAAAATAAAAATTTATATTACCTCCAATTATTGTTTTTATCAATGACGCATGTCCTGGACAATCCACTAATGTATACTGCATTTTAATATATTCGGATTTTTCATCTTGAAATTGAATTGGAATAGGATCCACAACAAAGGAAGAAAACCCTAAGTCTAATGTAATTCCTCTCTCTTTACTTTGAGGATTTTTGTCAAAAGAAGCTGTACTTGCGACTGTACTAAGTGCTTTCGCCAAACTTGTTTTTCCGCTATCAACGTGGCCTAAGACACCAACATTAATATTTAGAATTAAAGGCATACTGCTTCAACTGTATTAAAAAGTATGTATTATGAAGAATTTCCTTAAAGAGGTAAAATAATTATTTTAATGAAAACAAATTGTGGTATATTAAAATTAATCAATTTTATCCAATACAATTTGGTGTATATCAAATTAATTACTTTCAATTTAATTTGTTTTATTATTAGTTAGAAAATAAAAATTGTTAGGAATAATTTTATCATTTAATCCCGGTATACATTTTAAATTTGTAAAATACCTTAAGTAAATTGATTTCAGCGGTTGTAAATCTTAAAAATAATAATTAATTTAAACCATTAATATAGCTTTACTTACTTACTTACTTAGTAGACTTGTTCGCGTTTACCCAAAGGTTTCGCTTAGTCACTCCATAGGTTTAAATTT
>JAUZNC010008362.1:5826-23429 GCA_034780395.1 Vannuccia rotundouncinata | reverse complement strand
TGTTCAATCATCTACACCACTACATGATGAAGAAGAACACATGAACATCGTTCAATCATCTACACCACTACATGATGAAGAAGAACACACGAACACTGTTCAATCTTCTACACCACTACATGATGAAGAAGAACACATGAACATTGATCAATCATCTGTGAATGAAAAAAAGGGGTCATCTACACCTTCTCAAATGGTAGAAGACAACTTAAATACTGATCAATCATCTACATCACTACAAGAGGTAGATGCACATTTGAAAAGATCCATAAATGATGATGTTTGTATTCTAGTTCCCACAATAGAGACACTAACCGAAAATGCACATTTAAGTCCAAGTCAAATTGGCTCTCTCGCGCCGCCACCATTTATAGAAACACAACTGGACATTGACCAACCAATTTTAAGCAGTGATTCAATATCTAAGGGTATTGCTCCAACCGATAAACAATCATTAAAGAAAAATGATCATGAAGATTTCATTCAACCTGTTGTAGAAACAGAAATAGTAAACGAGAATTCATTAATAAATTTCCTAAAATGTGCAGACTCTGTTACACAAGCAACTCAAGGAGAAACCCCATTTGACAATGAGAAATCTTCTAGAAACCATGAAGTGCAGACACCTAATATACCAGTTGAATTGTTAGACAAGCCTTCAATTGTTGTATCATGTGATTATTATGAAAGTGAAATGTCTCCAAAGACTGAGCAAACACCCGTTGGTCATGAAGAAAACACTTGTAAAACCTCGACCTTCTTAGAAACTATTTCGGATCTCCATGAATATTCAGTACCAATGGCGACAGTTCTTTCCATCTCTGTAGATGAAAATCAACAGCCAAATCCTCCTCTTTTATCGTCAGTCAATCCTGAGGATAAGTCTGATGGTGTTGGTGCGTCTCTGATTGAAGACACACAATTCACTGTGAAATCTTTACCACACGAATTTCCACAAGGCTCTACACCATTGGAAGCTGAGTATGTTAATGTTGTCAGTTGTATGCTTCAAGTTGCTAACACCTTATTTATTTTTCACTGACCTTATTTCTGTTATAGCCTGTTTTCTATTTCTCACCTATTTACTTTATTTTTCGTAATCCAATTGATTTATTAAACAATGATCATACAAATATTCTTTCACTAATTTAATGCTGCTTTGTAATGAAATAACACGAATTTGGAGTTGTTATATATATTGTAACACTTTTTTGTTTGAGCCACTAACGAGTAAAATTTTAACAAAATGTTTTGAAATTCATATTGCATGTGCATCACTTATTGATATAACTATTTTGTTTACTTTTTATTTAGATATATTATTTTTACACTTTTTCTTTTGCTTGATTTCGTCAATTTTTTTCCTTGATCGATTTTTACATAGCTTGCTTTTATTTATATTCCCTTTATATCACACTTTTCTATATCTGTGTTATTACTACTAAACTTTTTATTTTATTTGTTATGTTTGCTAATTTACATAAATTATATTCTTTCACTATGTAATTTTTCATGATATTTATAACTTTTCATTAACAACGTTTATATAATATGTATATTATAAACATTCTTTTAAGTACACTACAACTTAATATGTTTAAAAAACGTTTATAAAAAAGATTTATTTAACATTGATATGTAATAAGTAAGGAATATATCTTATTTGACCTAGTTATACATGTTACATTGATATTGTGCTATAATGTGTCACCACAAATCTTTCAGATTCGCTGTTCAAGTTCTTTCTGAAGACCTGGAAATCGATAAAAATGGTAAGGTGGCAGTTTTGTAAACATGTCTTTTGAGCAGCTGACTGAATTGGTCCACTCTGTCGCTTTCTAGAATCGTTAACGGATAGCAAATCAGCAGCATTAGTTATCACAACTAAAATTGATAATGAGCTGCCTGATTCAGCAACAGTAATTGATTTATTGACCCCTACCACACCAACGATCACAACCAACCAGCCGGTTCATTCAACCGTGACGCCCGAGGTCGTATCTCTTGTGGTTTCAGGGAGTAGTTCAATGTTGCCAGGACAACCTCAACAGCAGCAGCCTGGAGCACCCCCGCCGAACCATTTGCCGTTCTCTGCGGAGAGCACTTCGGCGATGGAGAAGCCGAATCAGGCGGATATCATGAAGCAGCTCTGTCAGGCGGCATTAGAGGGTGACTTTTAATCGAATTTAAATTATTCCATCGATGTTGACTACCTGTTATTCTTGCATCTCTCTCTCTCCAGGCGACAACAAGACGGTGATGGAGTTGTGTGCTCAGCTCCGAAGTGGGGGGAGTCAGTCTAGCGGAGAACCTGCTGTTAAGGCGGAGGCAATACAAGGCATGTTCTCCTGCATGGGGGCCACGGGCAACAACAGTGAACAGATCCAGGCTACACTTAATCATTTACAGGTGATCAGAAGGTTTCAATGTAGTCAAGATGCTAATCATAATCTTACTGCTTGTTTGATACGATATATTTCCTTACTGATCTATAAATTAGATTATATATAAATCCTGTTTCATCTTCAGGTATTAAATATGTTTACAATATTATAGTTTAATGGCTTACTATCAAGTCACACCCCTATAATTCTTCAACTATTAAAACATGACCCGAAACTGGGTCATCTATTGATTCTGTTATTGTCCATTGACTAATTAGTGCCGCTTGATCGATTAAGAATGGTGTTTTAATGCATCAATAGCTAACTTCTGTACTACTGACACGCTCTCGCAGGTAAAAATAGCTGTCAGGATTTTTAAAGCCATAAATAGAACATATAGGGTTGTCCTTTGATATACTATATATGTAGTGTTAACCTCAAACATAGTGTCATGCAAGTGTACCCTCACGCCGCCGACTAGCTGTGATTGGACAACTACTTCCCGAAATCATAAGTTCCCTTGTGAATGTAGGAGTGGGACCTATCATTGCTGGATATCATCTCCCACGTAAAACATA
Source organism: Vannuccia rotundouncinata (assembly GCA_034780395.1). Lineage (NCBI taxonomy): Eukaryota > Metazoa > Platyhelminthes > Proseriata > Coelogynoporidae > Vannuccia > Vannuccia rotundouncinata. Next base: position 20,467 of record JAUZNC010008362.1, on the reverse strand, counting down.
TCCACACACTTCTTCTGACTGTGACAACCACGTATCTGGCTGTGTGCGCGATTTCAGTGGGCCCCATTTCAGTCTCTTGACAAATACACATGCTACCAGATTTAGTAGTGACTAGTCCTCTTTTCCTACAGCCAGGCACACGCTGTATAAAAATATTTGGTAAAATTATGTATTTTCAGCAATTTACATTACACTGTATAATAGTGTAAATAAAAATATAACCAAACGTATTATAGCCAAATTAACTGCTGGCTAAACAATTGATTTGTCAACATTAATTATTGATTTTTTGTATTAAGCTTGGAATATACATCTAGGCAGTACATTTGAATAACGAAATCAATAATTAGTGTCGACAAATTTAAATTCATAAGATAGCGTTATTGATTATTTAGTCGGCAGGGTGAAATATAATAGCATGCTTAGTCTATGATTGTAACAGTCTATGATTATAACAACGTATATATTATAGATAACTACGAACTATTGACAACATGAAACGAATTAAATTGCGACGTCCTAATTTTATATTTTCTTTTTTGAGTGTGTTAAATTTGACTGATCATGACTCTACTCTTATCCTTACTGACTATTTCAGGGTCTCGACAAGACCTCTTCGCCGCCACAACAAGTTGCCCCGCCGCCTCCACCTCAATCACAACAGTCGATGTTTCAGCCTCTATCTGGTGTTTCTAATATGGCGACTATCGCTGCAGGCAGCAACTCCATGGTTACAGGAAACATAATGATAACCAGCTGCAACAGCAGTGCTAACGTCTCTAGTTCCGCGTCCTCTGTTGCCGTGGCACCCAGTTACGGTTGCTATCAGAATACAGCGATTCGGGGACAGTCGGTGGTGTCCACTCTCGTTGGGGATCAAATACAGCATCATAATCAGGCCGGCTATGTCACCATTAGACCTCCCGTTACCACGACAACAGGCTGCATGGTTACCGATGCTTCTTACTTGCCACCGGGAGGCTTCCAGCAGTTGCTCAGTCAAGACCTTTCTCCCTCTGAAATCAGCGGAATAGTAGCCCAGCCCGCTACCACTTCCTCCTCGATCGGCAACAAGACACCACTGCCACAGCAGCAAGCACAGCTGGCCCCCTACTCTAGCATGTACTGCTCAGTGTCCAGTACAGCCACGGTCGCTGGCCAGCCTTTGCAACAGCAGGCGTCGTTTCCACAGCAACAGGTATATACAGCCTCCTTTCTTTATTCCCAATGACACATTCTTGATTTAAAAATGAACATTTGGATTGATGAATGTGTTCTGTCTTTTGCATTCAGGTCGCTCCAATATCGTCAGTGATGACTCCTGTCCGGGCTTCTGTTTCTAATCAACAACAGTCCGTGTCTGCTGCACAACAACAATATCAGATCTCACTGCCGGGTTGCCGGCCCTTTGTATTCACTCTCCCGTCCAAACCGCTGGTTCCCCTCGCTCCACACCCCCAGCAACCCCAATCACAGATGTATGCACGTCCTCCACTCGCTGTTAGCGCTCCTGGCGCCGTTGTCTCCGCCACACCAACGGTTGCCACGCAACAAGTGCCCCTCCCGACTCTCGCTGCAGCTCAGACGAGTGCACCTGCCCCCATTGCCACCATCACGGCGGCATCTACAGCCAACAACACACCACTGGGGAAGAAGATGCGAGCTATCGCGCCTAAACCGATGCGTCCCATCCAGCCGAAATCACACACAACCAACCTGATATCAACGGCCGACGGGGGCACTATTGCCGTGGAGACAATCAACCTGACACCAGGCATGGAGTCAGGACCACCGCCCTCCACCTCCAAGAAGAAATCGCCCGCCAACAAGTCCAAGAAGAAGAAGGTGGAGCCCAAAACACAGCCGATGGTTCTCCACCAACAACAGCAGATGCAGCAACTTCAGCAGCAGCAACAGCAGGTGCAAACGGCGGGTTATCCCATGCTGCAGCCGTACACCAGTGTCACCTACCCCTTTGTCAACCAACAGCAGCAAGCACCGGCCTCCATGGCTTATACTGTGCAGAGCACCATCCCAGTGGAACAACAACCACAGACCATGGAGACGGTCGGAGACCTGGACATCCTCTCGTTGGCCTGGCAGAATGTCAACAGCGAAGACTGCTTGGCCATGGATAGTCAGGAGGCGATGTTTGACTTCTCTCAGGACAATATGGACTCCTTCCTCCGGAGCGTCGACAAGTCCGTAACCGAAGCAGTGGTTGCCGACACCTCCAGTATCTACTCGGCAGCTCCTCCTGCTTTGCAAATACCAGTCTCTGAAACAACCCCACCTTCCGAAGGTGCCAATCCAGCCAAACGTCCCTCTAAGAAGGCCTCCTCGTCCAGGAAGTCCGAGAATGGAGAATCTCAAATCAAGAAGCCGGCAGCTCCTCGTAAGAAACCAGTCAACAAGAAGTTGAAGAATAACCTCAAACAGGAACACACAGGCCCCGTAGAGGAGGGCACATTCGACACTTCTCTCAGCAGTGCATTGGGCGGCACTCAGTTCCAATCGAAGCCCATTGTTGACCTCACCTCGGAAGTTATTCAAACCGTCTCTTCGGAGAGTAGTTCCACCTTCAAAGTAGAACTGGACGTTGTCGATCTCACGCCATCTACGGAGGCCTTGACCAGCGAAATCCTCTCCGAGATCTCGGATCTGCCACCCCCACTAGTCAATATCAACACCAACAAGGAGGCCAATACCAAGGAGGACACTTCAATACCGGCTGCAAGTTTGGTAGAGGACGGCAGCCTACCCACAAGTGTCGTTCTATCTTCAGATCCGACGAATTGTGGGCAACAACAGGCCCCTGAGAACATCTCCATGTACGAAGTGGTTGATTCTATGGAGGAAATGGAACAGTTTCTCCAATACCAACTGCAGGAGGCGGAAGAGAGTTCGGCAGCTGGTAACTCGGTGCCAGCCGGCGCTGAACTAATTCTTGGTTCCGACAGTTCCCATCAACCAACTACAGTGAACCAACACGACGAGATGACCGATGAAGATTTTCTGCGTTCATTGGAGCCCTCCTTCTCCCCCAAAGCACTGGCGGAGGATACCAATTCACTGGATAAGCAAAGGGAACTATCAAGGACGCGTGTGAACGAGCCAGTGACGGTTTTGGCTGAAGTGTGCCAGGAAAAGATAGAGATTGTAGAACTGTCTGCGGTGGAGGCGAAATCCGCGGTTGACTTGATTGTATGCGATGACGGAGTGGCGTCCCATTTCCACAACCCTGTTTATGAGAAACCTGTTCAGATCACTCACATGGCCTCTATAGAGAACATGTCGCTCAAGGAAGAAAAGACTCATGCACTGAAGTCCTCGTACACCCTGAAATCCTCCTCCTTCTCGATGTGCTCACAGTCCAGAGACATCCAATCCCCACACGACGTGTCCCTCCTTCCTCAACCAGACATCTTCCAGCACGTAGAGAAGGTCGAGGAGCTCGCCCAACAAGACATTATTCCAGATCTAACATCGACAGAGGCTCTGCTGATGTCCGATGAATCCCTTGTGTCACCAATCAAGTCCTCTGAGAACTCCAAACAGAACTGGGAGAAGTTGGACCGGGTCCTACGGTCTTATCAGAGAAGATCTTCGGGGCTTGCAGACGACTCTATCTCCTCTTCGAATAATACAACATCTGGCGGCACCATGGAGACCAACGCCAGTCAGATCAGCGGGCAGACGTCCCAGCTGTTGGTGGAGGAAGAGACCGGTGGAACCAGCACAGACCAGGACCCTGCATGGGACCAGCTGAAGGTGGACACAGACTATCCGGCCGCATCCCCGCCCCACAACAAGCGTGTTCTGAGGAGGAGGTCCAGCCAGCGCAGTGGCACACTCACCACTCCTAACCTGCCGGTGTTGACCCCTTCTGTCGTCAATGACAACCAGTCAGAACTGGACTCCCTGTTCTCCTCGGTGACCCGGTTGTCAGGCGGGGATTTGACCACCCCCAACGTCCCCGAACACCACCCAGAGAGCTGGGACGAGCTCAAGGTGGACACCGTCTGCTGCCCCTCCCCGCCCAAGCGTAGCGCGCCCTCCCGGGGCCAACATAGACGATCTAGTCAGGGGAGCACCAAGAACGACCAGCTCGTCACCCCGGATATCCCCGCCTTCCAGCAGAACAGCGGTGATCCTCCCTGCAAGATGGAGGTGTTCTCTCCTGCTCCTGAACCACCCAGCAAGTCCCCGGCTAGCAAGAGGAAGCCCGGCCGCACGAAAGGGAAGTCTCGTAGGACCTCCGCGCACAAGAAGCACCCCCCCACCGAATCTCACAGCCCCAGCTCCGCCCGCAACCTCAACGGTCCTGCCTCCAGTCCCCTAGCTCCTTCCATATCCAGGGAGGAGGAGGAGGTAACCCTCAAATCCAGCGGATTGTTCTCCTTGTTCGACACGAAGCCGGCGAGCAGCCCCCTGTTCTCGTCCAGCCAGGTGTTCCCGTCTTTCGGCAGCCTCAGCTGCACCACCTCCAACCTTGCGGTCAAGGTGGACGAGGACCCGCCCTCCTTCGGCAGGTTTGCCGCCTGCCTGCCCACCTTTGGGGACATCACACCGACGAGCGGGGCCGAGCCTGCCAAGAAGGTGCAGTCCAACACCTGGTACACACACAAGGGCGCCCTGGTCGAGAGCCCCATCAAGCCGCTCTTCTCCAACCTGGAGGCCCTGCGCCAGGCCAGTGCCAAGCCCCGCGGGCCCCCAAGGAAGACCAAGAAGGGCCGCCGGGGCCGTGGACGTGGCCGGCCTCCCTGCGTCAGAGAGAAGCCAGACGACCTGGAGGAAGCCGAAGATACGGAGGCTCTGGTGAAGCCGGTTCTGACGGTAGAGTCTGCCGACACCGAAGAGAGAGCGGACGAGCCCCACTTGCACCCCGAGAAGGAGGACTCCGACATCGATGTAGGCACGGAGGAGCCGGTACCACCACACCCGGAGCCGCTCAACCTGATCGTCACCACTGAATCTCCTCCCCGCAAATCCCCGTCCCCTGGACCGCTGCCCCTGACCCCCAAGTCGGACGTGGAGGGAGAAGAAGAAGAAGGTTCCGCCCTCCAGCAACCCGCCTCGCCGCTCTTCCCGCCTGAACTGAGTCTCCTGGAGCCTGAAGTGCCCGGTCCTCCAGCAACCATACCCCCGCTCAAAATCAAACGGCTCAAGTCCAAATCTCGTCGGAATAAACGTCACCGCGAGCAGCGCAAAGCGGCAGAATCGGCGATCAGTTTGGAGGAGGAGAGTGCTCCCCCCCAACCTCCACAAGAAACTCCCCTGGAGGAGACCACTTCAGTAATTCCCCAAGAGGAGTCCGTTTCGTTGAAGTCCACCGCAGAAGCGATGTCTCCGCCGAGTCCTGTGACCCCGAGTACAGTGGTGGAACCACTTGTGGCACAACCTGCCCCACAGCTGGTACCAAAACTTCAGCTGACCATTCCACGACCGTCGAGTGGTGTCAACTCCCTCTTGCCCAAGAAGATCAGGAGTGCAGCTGGTCTGGCCAACAAGAAGATATTCTCCACCTGCAAAGAAGACCGACGCAGTAACTACGCTCAAGTGGTGAGATTGCATTAAAGCAGTTATAATCTATCCTTTTAAACTTGATTCAAAATACTTTGAGTGTTAAAATAACCGTACCTTTCGTTTAGTGTTGAATTCGAAAATTCTTGCTCTGAAATATGGACATTATGTTATGCTAAACTCATTTGTGGACATTGTGAACGCGTTCTGAAATTGACTAAGAAATTATTAAATCATTTTTTGCATTTAAAAAGATGGCTATGACCCGGTGTAACAGCACTGACTAAGAAGTCGTGTAAGTCTAATTCTGACGCAAACATCAATGCTATGCTCTTCAATAAGATAAAAGGAATATTGTAGACCACCGTCGTCTATGTGTAAACCCTGAATCAACTACAGTTTGTAAAATATGAAACATAGTAATCTTTTTTGTAAACATTTGTAATATGATTCCATTTTTTGAAATAATACTTTATGTTCCTTCGAATATTAAATTATGTTTTATTTGTTAATCATAATTAGTGATAAAAAACTCTCCTTATCAACATTAATCGTCTCAATAGAACAATACGTCTGAGATTCAATAATACACACTTATGGTTTTATATTTTGACTAAACTAAACTAATAGAACAAATTTTATTACAATAACTGAATTAGATGAAAATTCACGTGTAGTAAACTATTATAATAAAATTCATCAACTGATTTCTTAATATTATTAGAATGCTATTATTGTAATTGTTGTTATATTGTAATTAACTTCTCTAGAGTCCGATTTTAAAACGGGCAAATCAATAGCAAACTGATTAGAATAAATTAAATTGACTTAAACAATTCTCCAGAAAGAAATATTGTTATTTAGATGTCAATGTCATGTGTATAAAAATGAAAAGAACTTACTTGTGCAATGCAAAGATATATTGACCGATTTGGTCTACTTCACTGCACTTTTTGCCCGTTTTTAGTTCGGACATAATTTAAGTTTGCCGATCTAGATAAATACTATTGCGATATCTATGGTTGTAGGTGAAGGTTTCCGTTAACTTGTTGGAATTCCTAAAGTTATCAGCGTCACATGTTTGAAAATGTGTTAATTTATTTCCCTCCTCGATCGCAGAACAAGTACCTCCACTTCGGCAAGGTGATGTCCTCCCGTCGAGCCAAGGACCCTGTCGTGACCAGCTCGCCCTCCCCTCTCCTCCCCCCTGGTATGCCCCCTCCTCCAGGCCTCCTCAGCGCTGGTGGAGGGGTAGCCGGCGGTCTCCTCAGTCCCAAAAGGAAGCGTGGACGTCCGCCCAAGATTCGAGCAGCCCCCGTCGTCCTGCAAGCTTCCTCGCTGCCTCCTGACACCCTCCTGACACCGTCAACGACGACCCCCCTGGTGGTAGAGCCCCCCACGGTCATGTCGGGGCCGCCGCTCAAGATGCGCTTCAAGCTGAACCGTCAGGAGCAGAACAGCTACCACGTGGAGACCAGCGACATGTGCACCGAGGAGCCAAGCACCTCCTCACCGAGCCCGCCCCAGGAGGTGATCAACAGCTGCGGCCCGGGCAACGATGAGATGGACAGCCACCACCACCACCCCAGGATCGAGTTCATGGAGGCCGGCGAGGCCGAGGTCTTTGTCGACGACAACCAAGCCGATGTGGAGCGCCTCAAGAACCGAAACCACAGCCGCAGGAGTCGATTAAAGCACGGGGACGACGGTTCGGGCGGGAGTAGGGGCGGCGGACGCAGGAAGCGGCATCATCACCGCTCTGAGGAGGGGAGAGTGGACGGAGGAGGAGAGGTTGGAGAGAACGCGCAGGAGGAGTGTGGAACTGGGGAGAGGGCGCAGGAGGGGGGCAGTTCCCAGCAGAACACCTCCCCGCCCAAGAAGAGGAGGTTTGCCGACAATGACTGTGACGCGGACGATTCGCATGAATTCTCTTCGGAGGTATTTACTTACTTACCATGGTTGGTTTTCTCTAATTTAAGCTGTTATTAATAGCTCAATAGCTATAGCTTCGTCTATAGCTTGCCTAGAATTAATGATAATGGATGAAATCGTTGACCATAGCCGCGGAATGAATCTCTTGGAAAACCTCTGAAATTGTTGAAGGGGTTTATTACAAAATTGTATCCTAAATACGCGACGGCTATTTGGAACTGTTTCACTTTCTCGTAATAATGATTTTCATAAGGGCCCCAAATGCCTGTTTAGGCAGACCGTCTTATTACTTATAGTGAAGCCAGAACTCTATCTGAATTGATTGTTTAACGCCAATAATACTATACGATAAGGAAGTAGTTGTGGAGCTGTGATGACAGCCCCCAAAGTATGCTGGTTCATACATCAACACTCGCCTTGTCCACCCACTCTCTTACGTTGACTAGCTCAGCTCTTGACCACTTCTCTCTTTCTTCTTCTTCGCAGATGGGCATGAACAATTGCCACGCCCAGCAGCCGGCCACCTCAGCTCTCTCACCTAGCAAGCAGTTCTCCTCATCAACCAGTCTGGAAGGCCTGGCAGTTGGCAGTTATCAGCACTCTACGGCGGTAGCGCCTGCTCGGCGTGCCTCCCCTTCCTCGTCCTCCTCGGCTGCAGCTCCTCCGTGTAACAAGACGACCGGATGGACAGCAACTGCCAGTTGTGTCTACAATAAACCTGTGTCTACTCCACAGTCCAAGTAAGACTATTAATAGACTTGTCAACTTCCTTTTACACAGGTTAAATTATAGTCTGCATGCTAAACAATCAATAACTAACGCTTTGTAATATAAATATTGATTTTCTGCATTAAGCTTTAAGATACGTAGCTTTATACAAATCGTTATCGATAGCGTGGCAAGTCTATCCTTTGACTAGTTAGTTACAATATGATTTTTCTAATTCTATTTACCTTTTACTGACGGTATTATAAAATTCTGAGTTTACCATTCGATCGATCTGTGTTAACAATTATATAACTGAACTTGAAATTCTGTGATTTTCTATGTAAAAAATAAAATTTTCGGTAAATTAATACATTTATTTAAACTAAATGTATCTGAATCGAAAGGATATTATAATTTACTTTACATTTATTTGAAACAATCCTAATTCTCTCTCTTAGTTGCTCGCGTGATGTGGATCTCGAGCTCAACGTGAACCAGCAGACCCCTGTGCATGGAGATCCCCAGCTCGTGTCTCCCCCGTCAAGTTTAGGCCAGGCCAACAGTATGAACCAATCGGCGGGCACAACTCCAGAGCGTCATCACGCTAGTTCAGCCAATCAAATGCGTCAACAACCCGGGGGTCACACTCCCCACTATCAACAGCAGCAGCAGCACCAAATGAGGAATCGTTCCCCAATAAAACAGCCGCTTAGTAAGTTGAAAAAGGTTCTCTGATAGCTTTGGTAGTCCTCCAGTCTCTATCTCTCTCTCTCTCTCTTTCTGCGGTCTCTGTTCAGGTGTCGGTGGAGTGTCAGATGCAAGTCCGGCCGCTAACAATAACTACCACCACTCCAACCCGAACAGTGTCAGCAACAGCCAGCAACAGCAGTACTACCATCATCAACAGCCCTCCTCCAATCACAGTGGATCACGTGATGACCCTCAGCAACAACAGCAGCAGTTGTCAAGGCCAACGTCCTCCTCGTGTCCACAGCAACACTCGTCAGAACTGTTACGTCTTCCCGAGCAGAGTATTGAGGACGCCCTGCCCGACATTATGCACCCTTCGATGAAATCCCAGAACCATCACCAGCATCCTTCTAGCAATAAATTGTCCTCGTCCAATAGCAACAAGGTTCATCGCGTCCGTAGCAACACCCCGCCCACTGCAATCTCCCCAACTCCGGCGACCACGACGTCAGGGCAGGGCGGTATCTCTTGGCCCAGTATATACAATCAACAACAACAGATGAGCTACATGGACAATATGCAAATGAAAGCCTACTGTGACCTCGCTCACTCGCTGATAAGTCAACCCATGCACCCCTATGCCGGCCTGCCTGCCGATTCTGCTGCCTTTTACTCTCAGTTAAGGAACTTCTCGAGTCCTGTTGGTGGTGGCCACCCCCATCATCAATCAGGATACTCAGCTCCAAGTAACGGACCTTGGGACCATCTCTACCCTGGACATGGGTCATCAATGGCCGGATATCCTGACTATTCTGGTAATAATATTTCTTAAATATTGGAAATACTAAATCTTTTTATACTTTATAAATGTTTTTTTTTAAATTTAATTTATAATTAGCACTTATAGTGTTTTACTACTCAGCTTTACTAGTAGTAGTAAAATTGAAACACCGTATATTGTGCACAGGTCATGCAAGTCTGCAGTTGGCTGCTGCGCACCACATGTTCCAAAGTTATAACAATTCAGTGGGCGGTGGGAACCCAGGAAGTCCTCTACCCCAAGAACTTATGAGTCTAGGCTCACGGCCGGGCTCTGTATCCTCAACTCCCATGCCTATGCCAGCGCATCAGGGTGAACGAAACAGCATTTCGGGAGTATCGGGTGTTGGCGGTGGGGCTCCTAGCGCTCACCATTCTGTGTTCTCCTCACAGACAGCCAGTGACCACCACAGAGCCGGCTTTTCAATGCACAATCTTCCCTGAGGTGTGTCTTTCCTACACAGAATCCCAACCAGTTAAGTCAAATTGTGATATATCCATCCTCGCCATTCACAGTCAGTTAGGAAACAGCTGTGCCTTGTCACTTCCTTTATTCATCCCATAATCATCGTATCTCGACAATTACTTTCTTTTCTTCTTTGAACTCATCAGAAAACTCCTCTCGCCAGTTCGCTGTTTATATATATAATTCTTTGTACATATTACTTACTACTGTAGCGACTCTATAAATTTGTTTTAATGTCTTTATTATTGGTTCCTATTTATGCCAGGTTATCTCTTCCGATGTATGTTTTCTCTCTCTATTTTGAAAGATTAGCAGTCTTCTCTGCAATTTTAACTTTATGTGCAATCAATTTTATGCTGTATCGATGATCATGTTGATGGATTGATTCATTGTCCCCTAAAGATCGTGAAGGAACTTCTATGCTCTCTCTCTTACTCATGTTGATAAATCCTGATAATTGTGTTACACGCATTACTTTGTAATTATACCATCCTGACATTTGGCTTTGTTGTCTTGTCCATATTTATTTTAATCTATATTTAATTTGTTTTAGAATTATGTATTACTATAGAATGAATGAGAGGAAGACAGAGACTGTGTACAGTTCCCCAGTCTTTTCCATAGCCTGACTTTTGTAGAACTGACTACCGGACATCTTCAGACAAGTGTATTGTATAGTAAATTTAGTACTTTATTAAATTGACAATGGCCAGTTGTTGTTGTTGCTTCACCGGCAAACCCCTCGGATACAACACGTCTCTCGCTATCTCTCTCTCTCCTGTTATGTGATATTCTAAATGCCCACTTTTGTCCACAATTCCCAGCCTCATCGTCTCATAAATATATATTCATCCTGTACAAAAAGCTGCTATCTGTAGCCCCTAATACAATAATACTTTCCTTCATTGTCACGTATTAGCTGTGTTCTGTTCTCTCTCTCTCTATCTCTTTCGCTCTATGAATCCTTCCGTTCCATTTCCTACCGACATGCTTATTATTGCCCTCCCCCTCTCTCTGACTCTCATTATATATTTATTGCATTGTTACGTTGACTCAATTTATCTTGTGGACGACTATATGGTCTCAAACAGCCCTGTGTACAAAATATGAGTATTTATTATCTGCATACACTTGAGAAAATGATGAACAGACTAGTATACTAACTACCTATTTAAGCATTTATTCACACAGCCTATTCAATTGCTGTGTTCTTATTGGATAGTTTCATTGTATCTCTCTCTTTCTCTCTATCTGTGTTCTGTGTGATTTCAATTTTGTATTATGTACGACTTTTCATTTATAGATTAAAGGCGATTTGCTTTTATTTAATTTTCGGTGTAAATGTGTATTATATATGCCTACACTTCTGTTGCATACTAAATACATCAGTAATATCAATATAAACATTAGATCCTTCTCCTTACTATTAATGTTTCGTTTGGTAGAGTTAAGTTAATATAATAAAGTATTGTTTTTTAAAGGATAACAATTAATAATAGTATATATTATTCAGGGATGTCACTTTTCCGTTTAAAGAAGTTCCAAATTTTTCGAACTTTGCTTAAGCTTGCAACCATGTTTTCAGGCTTTTCCATTAAACCTTAAAATCATCCCTGATTATTAACAAGTTTAACAGTACTATATATAATTGAGTAAACATAAAAGATTTTATTACAGACCAAAATTCACATGGTAATTATTATTACTTTTAAAAAAAATGACGACCGGTTTAAAAGTTGATTAATATCAATTAATTAATATTTTTGATATATTCACTTAGTTCTCATGTGTTTTTGGAAGAAAGGACGAAAATATTGGGTTAAAAAAAATTTAAATGTATTTCTGGAGATAATACGAGGGAAACCTTCATCGATATTCATGCCAAAAAAGACTCCAATCATTAGATTAGCGAGGATGCAATATTTTTTGTATTAGTAATTAATGTATTGAGAAAGCTTTTATGACGTCATCAGTAAATCTTCCCCCATCTCAAGAACCAGATTAGAATGCATTATTTTTGTATTACTGATTAGCATAGATTCTATGACGTCCTCAGTAAATCTTTATTTTCTTATAAAATTATTCAGACGTAATTTATCTCAAGAACCACTGACTGGATTTTAACGTACGATACCTCAAAATATATTGCATTCTAATTTAATGTTTGCGATCATTTTGATGTATCATACGTTAAAATCCACCTAGTGGTTCTTGATATGAATATCGAGATGAATAGTGATTCTGAATACAGATAAAAAAAGTTTCACTCGTCAAATACGGCTTTTTCTATTTGAAATAATTTTTATTCTGAGTAAAATATTTTGCTTCACTATTCAAATTCTTTGTAAGTAATATAATCAATATATTTAATTATATTTATTTATTAATTCTGATATTAATTTATTTTAAAATAAACCAAAAATAAAAGAATTCTTATCTAGTGTAATTATAAATTGACGTTTTGTGTATATATTTTCGATAATTAATTCCTTTTGATTTCTGTTAAAACACAATTATTTTTATGTATGAGAAAAATAGAATTTAAATATAACACAACTCGGTATAAAATCTCATGATACAATTCTTATATATATACGTATTATTGTATATTATGGTTTTACGTATAATAGTATAAGCTTCAAATTACAAACAATAACATAAAGAGTTGTTCTATAATTACTAAAAAGGACATCAAATTTTACATAATTGTAACTACCTAGTACCAAATAATAATTTAATTAATGTTCTAAAAGGTAGTGCCATATACAGCACGAAAAGATAGTTGAAAAAAAATCAATAAAACTAAAAAACCTTATTTATCGTCTAGAGTAAGCATTATAATGTATTGTACAAAAATATATATTAACATAACTAAAATTGGCGTTACATATTTGAAATCTCTGAACTAAGCTGATTGTCTGAATGCGTAAATCCCAATGCCTACTCCAATCGCTAAGAAGGCAACCAATACTAGAATTGTGATTCCTGTGATTAGAGGCCAGGAGGTCGACAAAACCACAGGATCACATACCTGATGAGATCCACAACGATCGAAAGAGGCCAGACACTTGTGCTTGGTCACTGAACAATTTAAAGTTCTACTCGTATCCGTTTGAAGATAGGGCTCGATTTGCGCTCCATCAGGAAACCCACGGAATTGAAAATGACATTTATACGACATAGAATAGGACACGCTGATCTTTAAACGTTCCAATTTATGAAGAGCGCAGAGATAGTGATCACACGCTGGCTTCTCATCCCCTACAGTCACACTTGTTATGAGCGGGATCTTGTGTATTGTCAGAGTTTTGAGAACGACGAGTCCGTTGAAAGCGTCCTTGTTGATGGATATCTTGCCCATGTAACCTTCGATGGTGAGGTCCAGTAACTTGGAGCCTATGCGGCCGAACGTGCACTTGTCAATGTTCCTAGTGTGGACTCGAAGTGCCGTCAGTTCATCCAGGCCTTCAAAGGCGGCGGAGTTTAAATGACTTATTACAAACAGTAGGGAGAGATTCTTGTGAGTGTTGAAAGCCTTCAGGCCACCCGGAGCAATTTCGTACGCCGTCAGTTCAACGTCCTTCTTGCGAACTACAATGCTGCCGTCTCCATGCAGAGTAACGGTTCCGTAGGAGAGAATCAATCTTTTGTCGCTCACATCAATAGATTCCGGAGTATTGGAACCACACCAGAGTTGAGTTCTCGAGGGTTTTGATTTGGACGGGCCGATTTGACAGCGCTCCATAGAAATGGGCCTGGTATACACGATGACCAGGAGAACGACAAATAAATAGGAAATCATTGTTATATGGTCGGAACCGGTCTGTACGTGTTGCGATTAATAGAAAAGAAGTAGATATCCCACTCCACTGTGAATGATCGCAAAATGTTCGCAAAACGATACTTTTATTGATTTGTGTTGTGGCTAGATTCGCCACTATTATATACCTCTAGCAGCTTCCACAGACGGCATAGATAAACAGTGAGAGGAACAACTGACACTTCGTACATTACCTGAGAGTTTATAGGGCAAAGCTTCCGTCTAGACACGTACACGTCAGTGCGTGTGTATGGGGCGAATTAGATAGAGTGTTTATTCGAAATTACCCACATCCATTTGATTAATTACTGTTATAGTTGGAGATAGACAGCTCGATTGAATAAACAAATTGTCATAGATTGAAATACTACTATTAAATACTACAGAACAGGAAACAATTATATTAAGCAATCTAGGCAATAGGTATCGATGGGTTGGTATGCTAAGTATAACTATTTTATTTAAACATTTACCTATTTAAACATAAAATTGGGGCAACGCATTTACTATTTAAATAACCGTAGATCAAATATTGCAATGTATGAATTATTTTAGGATATCACAACATTATGCCGGAAAATTCCCATCCCAGATTTTGAAGAATGGAAAAAAATCGTAAAATTCAAATCATTGGTAAAGTTTAAAAGCTTGAAAGAATATTAAACCCAATTCCGTACAATAAT
>JAUZNC010008351.1:6726-32989 GCA_034780395.1 Vannuccia rotundouncinata | reverse complement strand
CATTGATTTATTAATCTGAATTAGTTTTTAGAACAGGATATGGGGGATATTAAGGTGATATAAAGTCATCGTATTCCAAATTTTTCATGAATAGTGAGTGTTAAAATAATAATAATAAAGGCGTCTGCAAGAACACATACTTTCTCTTTAGAAATATGTTTTAGGTTCCAAAAATATAAAATCTGTTATCAAGTCTGTTAATAAGCAAAGTTGACTATATTTGTCGTTTTAGTTTCTTATATTTGACTTTATTTCACTCAATTACGAATTAATTATAACTAAATTTCTTATGTAATCTTTATTTATATTATTTTGTTGTATATAGTTAACCGAGGTCAATTATATGACGAAAATGACAAATACTACATTTATTACTATTTGGATTATGATTATGACGTCATCAGAGTCACCATCAGAGTCAATCTCTAGATTATGACGTCATCAGAGTCACCATTTGTGTCTCTATTTGAAAAGACAAAAATAGTTTGATTCTATTAATTCTTTTGCTGTAGCTAAATAAGTTGTTCTTCCTAATATTTCACATCCTCCCAAGCTCTTTCATGATTTATATCATATTGATCGCTGAATCAGGGATGGTTTTGCCTCTTCTTCACCAGCTTGTCTGCCTTCTTTACACCACAGTAATGTACCAGCCCTTCTTTTCAGTACATATCGCAGGTTGTGTTCTCACAATTCCAGTCAACTGAGAAAGTAATTATTTTAACAATAATTGCTCCATGTATGCAAGGTGAGGTATTTTTGGAATGGAAAAAGAGAGTTACTATATTATTGGCTAGTATGAAAATATTTCATAATATTAGAATATTAATCAATATATTCAAATGCAATTTCCGTGAGTAGATGTAGTAAATTTATTTATTTTGAGATATTATATTAAAATGTCCCAAGTTGAGATTTATTTTCCAACCGCACGATATTAGAATTGCTCATTGAACTAAATAATTTCCTAGAATGATATTTATTGTCTCAAAATTGTTCAGTTTGTTGTCCATATTTTTCAACTACAGTTTTCCGTCCCATATTGACACTATTTGAATAAAACACACAGGTTTTAATAAAGATCTAACTTAATTAATTGTCCAAACCCTTTTACACACATTTCCTTACCGAACGGAAACTAACTGATATTTTGATCGAGAACAGTTTCCAGAAAAATTCTGTCTGCGCATTATTTCGAAACTAATCTTTTTGTATGCTTTTTATGATGATTGTTTACCAACAGATAAGCGATCAATAATTGATGACTTATTTGTCTTTTATAAAGTAACACGAAATGTTGAATTAGTTGGTTTCAACCACAATATTTCTATTCTAATTATTGGATTGCCTTTCTTATCCATAAATTCGATAGGCACCAATATATGCCGATAGATAATTTCCCGACATGTTGGTACTCTATAACCTGTAACACACTTTTGGTACATGTCGTATTTCCTAATGTGTTTTACTCGATATTTTTAAATTGTCATTCGAAATATTTCCAAATATAATTACTTTCTTTATTGATCACCAAGAAATAAGATTAAGTTAAAATCGCAATAAATTTGCAATTATATTCTAATCATAATTGTGCGACACATGTATAGTCAGACCTTTTATCCCTGTGTAAACCAACATTTGCATAATATGATTCTATAGTATTATTAGATTTAGCCTTTGAAAGTTAGTGTTTGGTAATTTAGATGATAGACAAAGGTTTTTTATATTTAAGAATCGTCTAGCTAAGAGTAAAATTACCTTTGTCCACTTTTGGTGTTTATGATGACTTGCGATTAAAAACATTTTAATATAACATAAATTATTTAAGGTCTGTCATTT
This sequence comes from Vannuccia rotundouncinata, assembly GCA_034780395.1. Classification (NCBI taxonomy): domain Eukaryota; kingdom Metazoa; phylum Platyhelminthes; order Proseriata; family Coelogynoporidae; genus Vannuccia; species Vannuccia rotundouncinata. The sequence goes on along the minus strand of JAUZNC010008351.1, from coordinate 31,150 downwards.
GACTCATTATTTTACTTCATGATAAAATCATAATAATAGCATATTTTCATGAATCATTCTATAAAATGAATTGTAAAGAATACACCTACATTTAAACCCATAACAACGATTTATGATTTGTTTACTTATGATTGAAAACATGTTAAAATAACATTAAATAATTATTCTACCACTTTAAATCTTATACTATCCCATTCAAAATTTCAGTTATCAAAGTTATCGTAATAGTTCAATCAATACATTGTATTTGAAAGAAATATTCATTAACAATTTAATCAATATTAATGAATCCCGCCTGGGCGGTATCAATGAGATCTAATATATCCCGCCTCGCAAGGATTCAATAAACCATCAAATGGTGTCATTTACAACTAACAAGTTAATTAACAATTTCGTTATCAAAAGATTCGTTAATCCCTCGTAGCTATTGTATAACAATATATTCTCTATCAATTGACAAATGGCTTTTATTTAAAAATTTATTGTCATTCTACATAATAGTTTCACTATAGAATACTTCTATTTATTTAATGATTGTTTTTAACTTGCACATATTAATTATAAATGAGATTCACAACAACGAAATCTTACAATTATATATAATGAATCCCGACTGTCCTTGGCTTCTGTTGTGTTTAACTTCGTTTAATAATTTATTTTGAATCTATTTCATAAATCAGTCATTCCTAGATCTATAAATTACTTGGACTAGAATAGAGAGGTCAGCCATCTTTCAATATTGTTTACATGTTTCTTATTTACATTTTATATACGCCCGACTTACAAATTTGTTCTTCAATTTTTATAAAGTCTACAACCGAACACAGGGGGGGGGGGGGGGGATGCATTCTTGTCGGTTCTTGTGGACTTCCTGAAACTAATTTAGTTTTTAATATATTTTTATGTTTCCGAAGTTGGGCTATTTTGTTATCTTTTTGTATGATTTGAAGGGATGTACTGCATTCCCTTTGTGTTTTATTTCTTCTTAATGTTTTCTTAATGTTTTATTTAATTTCTGCTGCTCTCAATAACACTAAGCGCGCTCGGTAATAAATCATACAGTGCTCTTTATGTCTGTTTTCTAGTTGTTTATCTGGATGGTTACCTAATACTATGTAACTGTTACCTTTGCTTCTTAGGGTCTGATAGCTGCTTCCAACCATAAATATCTCATGTTAAGTCTTTTTGAAGTTATTTATAAACTTAGTTAGTATATACTACAAAATCTTAATTATTTATATACCTAGAGATAAGCAGATAGCGAAATTGAATTTAAATCATTTAAAATTTGAAATCAATTGAATTAAAATGTTATTTTAGTTTTATCTTTGTAATCCATACTTTTAGTAACTAATTAGTAATTTTTATAGGTATAAAAATATCATAATTTTGAGTTTGTTTATACCAGTAATTTAAAGTTACTTTATTTTTTAACAAGACTTCAATTTAGTAATTGGGACCCTTTGTTTAACAAAATAAATTAGGTTTAAAATAGTCGCAATATAAAAGAATCATTAATTAATTGTACCGAATCGTTATCGAATGTCAGTAACTATGCGCTATAATTCTAACTAGATAAAAAGCCACACAAATCAACCTATACTCGGTGAGATTAGTTTGGGATACAATCAAATCAGTGGTGGGGGGGGGGGAAGTATTTAAATTTTTTTCGCGCACGAATGTTGCCCCGTGCACTATTAAAATGATCGGTAATTCAAGTGAGTTCTGAGATCCAGATTATTTGGCCGGTCAATAGCTACTTGAGATGATTTTGTTCTTCTTTACCGGCTGCCTGACTCTGATGGAAGTATAAGGACCGATTTCTTCAACTGTTTCCGTATCACGTTAGAAAAGGAAATTTTCGTGAAAATTCTCTATTAGCTGCCGTTTGGTTATCATTCTTATATATATTAATAAAGTTTCAATATAGTTTTCTTTTTTTTTTGATAATTTGAAAGATTTTCGCCTTTAGAAACATTATCTTTGCGAGTGAAGAGTTTTAGTTTGGCTTGGGATTTATTTGTCAAAAAGATTATTAACTCATGCATTCAAAGTTACTGACTTGTGAAGAGTGAATCTTGGAATAATTTTTTGATACTGTGTTTGCAAGATTGTCTCTTCATTTGACTTGTCTCGTCAGGAGTTAATTGTATGACCGGCTTTTATCCACTCATCTACTTATATTCTGATTCCTTTAATTCACAAGATCAAGCACGATACAGATTGTAATTTAAATTTTATTCCTCCTAATGATCTATTTTTAGTAAAGTATGAGACAACATCGTTCAAATATAATTTTATTTGCAAGTACTTACAAAGTTTCTTTCTATGAGACCTGTGGTTTCGAGTTAGCGGGGATTGTGCTCAAAACAATTAAATTATTTTGTGAAAACTTCTAACAACTTTCCATCGAAACATAATTTTGAAACAACTCTTTTATCTTCTAATATTTATTTTACAAAATGTATTTCCGATAGAATTTCACTAGTTTTATTAGAATATTAATGAAAGGTTTTAGAATCTCAACAGTTTCCAATAACCCGTATGATTCTTAATTGCTCCTCTCGACTCAAGCACTCATATCGTGGGTTTGTTGTTCCTCGTAACTCTGTCTGCTTTTGTTAATAGTTGGTTTTATATTAGGTTTTTGTCGCTTCCGTTTGTTGACTTGGGCTAAATTGGCTCCACATTATTTGTTCGCACATCCGGAGCATTCCAAAGTAAAAGAATTGCTTCTCGATATAGAATATTCTGAGAAGAGGTGTTGTTTCGACTCAATGTTAGTAGTATGTCTACAGGGGTTATTTTTTTTAGTTTCTCTGATGGGTTGGTCAATATTTATCAAGATGAAAATGGTAACTGCATCATTCCAATGGACAACAAACACGGACCGTAGAATATATGTGTGATTAGATGTCAAATCGTCAAATATTTACTATCATTCTTGTGTTATAAATAATTTACACATCTTAAAACCATAACTACTTTGAATAATTACAAAATAGAATTTTTACAAAACGATTTTAATATTATGAAGAAAATATATATTAATTTTGAATTATGGAGATTTCTATAATTAGTTTTAAAAAGTATGATAACATGAAATAATTATGTTCTTTGTATGCATCTATCTCCACCCCTTGCTTCCTCTACCTACCTCCACCCCTTGCTTCCTCTATCTACCTCCACCCCTTGCTTCCTCTACCTATCTCCACCCCTTGCTTCCTCTACCTACCTCCACCCCTTGCTTCCTCTACCTATCTCCACCCCTTGCTTCCTCTACCTATCTCCACCCCTTGCTTCCTCTACCTATCTCCACCCCTTGATTCTTCTACCTACCTCCACCCCTTGCTTCCTCTACCTACCTCCAGCCCTTGCATTCCTCTTTTCCCAATCCAGACACGAGGTCTTCATGAATCAGTATCGAGCTATGTTTACTAGCATCTGCATCATTGACAGAGAGGAAATACTAACCTGCCCCCCTCAAGGTCAAAAGGCTCGCAAACAACGAACTAAAGAGTCCCAAACAACGTCGTCAAGCAGAGTCAAACCAAGATGCAGACTCATCACCTGTAAGAGATTACTATTTTAGAAAAAATAGATAAATTTGAGTGGATTGAAGTAATCAGAAGATCAATCTCAAATGTCGACGCATTATAATATATTCAATTGATTTTATTTACGATAAATATTGTTGTTACTTATCTTGGCGAATAACAAAATCTCTTATAAATATATAAATAGTTTCTATAGAACGCATATTTTTCATTAGATGCAGAAAAATTAGTTTTGGTTTTGTAATCTATATTCGATCGATGAAAAAACCAATTTTCACAAAAAATGTTAATTACAGTTGAAATATATTCATGATCGATTCCCTAACATTAAAAAATATATAAATCCTTCAATTTTCGGTTAATTTTTCAGTCATGTTAATTTATAAAGATGTTTAGATTACACCAAATAGTGTCACCCAAGATTTGCTTTTTCTATATTTTCCTGTCCGCATATAACTTATTCAATATACATAAATCGCATGAAAATGTTAGATTTCATTTCTAAAAATATTTTCAATTAATTGATACACTTTAGACCAAAGTTGCGGCACACACATAATTTTCTCCACATCGCACTACTTTGATCAAACTTGGAGGTGCAGGTGGCAATTCGGTCATCACTGGCTTCAAAAGACTACCGTCTTCCATTTCAACAAGACGCCATCCCCTATCTTTTGGATCTAATAGTACACAACTGGTGACTTCTTGCGTTTCCTTTAAGGTATACCCGTAACGAATGAAACCGTTCATGTAGCAGCAGTTCATGTGAGCGACTTGAGATCAACTGTTCTCTCCGAGTTTTTCACCGTAAGCAAAAAGCATAATCTGTTCCCCAGCATTGACGATAATTTCCTTCGATTTTGAATTATCTAGGAAACTGTAGGAGGGCGTCTTCAAAATGCCAATGGAACCCAGCAAAATCACATTTGTGTTTGGAAACTTCACAACTGTAGAATATTTTCTTTAATTTCACTTCCATCACCTTCATTAAATTTGAGATTTTGAACCTTCCAGTATATGGCTGATTAAATGTCCGATAGTTGCGGATTTTAGTTTGGTGACTCAGGGGACATAAAATTAACTCTGTGAAAATTCAGCTCTGTACAAATTTGTTTATGTTAAAAAATATCCATGTAAATTTTACACGTATAAATGACCTTTTGACCCAAAACTAACTTTTCTATATTAATCAGATAGTTAATGATTTAATGGAACATAAGTATTACTATGCAAAAATCAGTTCTATACGAATTAGTGGGAGGTTAAACACTATAAATTAACTAAACTAATATGGAAACAACTGTAAAAGATAATAGAAAATTTGGTTTATTTAAATGATATAAATCAGAGTTCTCTAAACCGTTTTTATTGAAAGTTTGTTACTATTGACATAATTTATTTAAAATTACGATACAGTGGGAAATTGTCTGGATACCGCTTTGATGTTTTATTCTTTATTTGTTATAAATTACGTTATATATTTTAACAGAAATAATTCTCTTAAATACCTATTCGCATGTTTCATCGAGTTTTGAAATAATTATTGTTTTATGTTTTATTATGTTATTTATGCAACTAATTTATGTTATATATTTTTTGATACAAATACTTTTTACGTTTGGTCTAATTCAAAAATTATTAACACACCCGGCCATAGGAAAAAATGCAGTGAAATAATCAAATTAGACGAATAAAACCATGATTATTCAATATCGAATTTTAATTACTTTGTCAATGTTTATAGATGCTTTCGAAAATGGAGTGTGATAAAAGTTTTAGAGTTTTCTCTTTTGAGTGTCACAAACAATGTAATCATCGTATTTTAATTAAATTGTAAACATAGAAGATTTTGAAATCTAGCAAAAATATAATTTTAATAATATAAAAATAGTCTTTTTATAATGACCAGATTCTTGACTAAATTCTCGACTAGATCAATTACACCCGTTGATGAAATAATGCAGTCCGCTAGCTGGTACTAGAACAAAATTCTATTTCCCGGTCTGATTGTATTAAAATTATTTCTTAGTAAATACATATACCAGCTAAAATCTTAGTATTTATTCATTATTCGATACTATCAGCTCTAACAATTATTGAACATCAATCGGTTATAAATATTTTGAAATGCACAAGATTAATCTCAATTATGAAAGCGGTTTATTCGGGTTATTTCTATTAAAAGATTATCTGATTATTTTAATCCATTTGAAGAATTGACCTGTTTATATATAGAAAATCTAGGAACTGCTTAATTAAGAGTCTGGACTCTTTATTTGAAAAGAAATATGAAACTTCCCAAAAATCTTTACTTCTATTAACTTGAGAACTTTATAAATGAGGCAAAAACTTTAAAATTTTTACTGATCAATAATAATATGAACAAAATAGTTCATTTTATAAATAACCCTACTTTTAAAGGGAAGAAATTATTTTTATATAACAAATTATTGGAAGAAATTGATTAAAAAATGAGCAAACACATTTTTAAAATCCTAAAATGTGTTTAAAAAAATTATTGGTTAATAGAAAACCAATATAATTAAATCATTTCTCGTTTGCCACCTTAACCGTATTTTAAATGTTGGAATTATGCTAAATAATTTAATTCCTTTTATTTCTAAATGTTCTTGGGGGTAAATAAATATCTGCATTCATTAAAATGGTTAACACTCAAAATAGCATATGATACGGTTTTAAAAATTTTATTCGAGAAAAATCAAATTAATCTTTTTCTATCTTTTCTGATAACAATTTATAGTTGATAATTTAATATTCATTCTGTATGAACTGAAATGAACCTAAAATATCTAAACGTCTTAAATTGCACAAATAGTATTAGTCCCCTTTGAATAACTGCCACTTTTTACTTCACAATTATAATATAACGTCTCGAAAAATAACCAACTATTTGTTCTTTATTTGTCCAACTATTTTGTATTTATATATTTATATATAAATTATTGTTAATAAAATTCGTTCTTTACTGTGAAAACTATTCGGTAACTTTTAATAAAACATATTGACGAATATACGAATAAAATAAGGTATTTGTTATATTTAATTTTTTAATTTGACAATATCTGAAAAACAATAAAAAATATCAGAATGCTATAAGTTATACTATTTTAAATATGTTTGTATTTTATCATCGTTTGATTGAAAAATATGAATTAAAATACATTTTCTTGGCTGAATATGGCGGAGTATTGAAGTAAATAATTCATTAAACTAAAACCGAAAATTTACATTATGTTTAACAGAAATAAATGGTTAATTGTTGAATTATTAATTTTTAAAAGTCCTGAAGAAGGATACGGCTAGTACTGAAATGTTAAAGATTAAAAAATCCATTGTTAAGTGGCAATATTTGAGATTAATTTAGTAAAGATATATAACAGAACGTTTAGTCACAACATTTCAAAATAATAAATAAATAAATATAATTTATATAAAATATTAACTAAATTATTTCAATAGAATATAAATTAATAATATCATGTTGGACAATTATACCCCACCCCTATATGCGTAATCAATTTCTTCATTGATAAATATTTTAAAATTGATTGTAGTTTTTTTACAATGCCATCATAATTTTATTTTATAACATTTAGCTAAAAGAATATCTTACAATTATGCTCTAATGCATGGTTATTATATTTTGGACAAAATTAGAAATATATTCCACTTTTATCGAGTGTAATACCATTAAATCATCTACTTAAGGCAACATATTCTTACTTGGATGAAGCTAATCAGGATATCCAACTACTAAATCATGGAGCAGACACCTAGATGTTATCTAAATCTACTATTATCCTGCAAAGTAGATTTAAGGTTTCTTTATTTTCGAGTATAATCCGTCATGCAAAAAGCATAACTCCCAGTTTTATGAAACAGTTTTTCGAATATTTATAAAATTCCTACTATTATGATAAAATATTTTAATAATTTTGCTGCCTTCTTTTTTATCAGAAAATTAGTCACAAATATGTTTAATTCTACACAAAATTCTTGTTCCCCATTTCAGCACAATAAATGTGCCAATTTATTATTCAAAATGCAATGAATGCAATCATCAGAGTCCGTCTCATCATAAAAAATCAACTCAATAGAAGATTATTTAAAGAATATATTTGACGAGGTTGTGGATGTCTGAGAATTCGTCAGTTCTCTATTTTTTTAATGATTTTTATTTTTATTTTGACTTCCTTCTAATATGTTTTAAGATATCTTATTTCATTTGTATTTTCGCCATTGGGATTTGCGAAATACAATATCTTATCCCAAAAAATAAAAGATACTCATACGCATTAAAATTTACTTATTCGTGACGAAAATATAGGTAACCTTTCAGGGATTTAGCTTAACAAAAACATTTAGTATTCTAATTTGGTTTTAAAGTTATACAAATTTCGGATATGACGATCTTTTCACGAATAAGTTCATTGCTAAAATGTACGGCTGGCTACTTTGCCACTTTAGAAAAAATTAAAATATAAAAAAATAATTTCAAAAATAAAAAAAAATATATATAAAAGTAAAAATATTACAGTCCATTTTTGTTTTATAATATCGTGGTCAGTTTTACTATTAAATGGAAAGCGGGATCATTTCTATTATCAATTTTTATAAGTTGTCTCCAATACAAATGCTAAACTAATTAACATTTCTAACACAAATGCTGAAATATAATCTAAATGTATTCAATTATTGGATATGAGTTTGCTATTCACTTTCACATTGTCGGTAAATTGGTTTTTCTATTATTTTGCATGAATCGTGGATCCCTTTGAAACAAATAAAAGACGAACACTTCTCGTTTCTTTTATAAAATAACTTTCACTTTAAAACCAGAATTTTCCCGCTCCTTTTGTGTGAATTTCAAAAATATTTTTTCATACCTATAACGATATTTTTGAATGCTTCAGAAGTTTCAAGAAGAGGCGGTTAGTCCTTCACTGCTCGCTCGGCCTTGTGAAAACAATAACTGAATTGAAAAAAGGAAGTAACTAAAAAGCAAAATATTTGGTTCTCCAAAAAAAATTTATTTGTTTATTCATGAAGTATATATTTTTTTAAATATGGAAAAATATGAAACAGTAATTTTTTTAAATAAAGTCTAACTTATTGTACATTGAATAAATTATTTTTTCCATTAAGCAATTTCTAAATATTAGTAACAGTTACTGAACCTTGTGAGTTGATAAATTTTTACAAAAAAGAAATATAACAATAGGACTTGTAGAATATTACTTTAAAAGCCCATTAATCATAAAATAAAACAATTGTTCGTCGCCTGAATTTGATTGACAGTCGACGTGCATTTTTAAAATTTTATCTCAATTTTATTATGACTTAAACTATATTACGATATTTAAAAAGTTTAGTCTTCAACATTGACATAGTTTTGGAATATTTCAATATCACCAGCTGATGATCAAAGCTTATTTATTTATACGGCACAATTTCTAAAAATATTTTTATCCTTAATCGTAACTTTTTATACAAATTTTATTCTGAAAAATGTCAAAAATTTATAGAAATCTTTATTTTTGAATAAGGTATAACATATTTTAATTTTAGTTCGTCAATAAAGATATTATCCAAAACATGAAATTTTGCTTTTCATACTTAAAAAAATTATTGGTATATGTAAAAGGTAAATATATTAATTCATTAATTTCTATTATTACTGAAAAATATTTTTATTTATTATCTAATTGTTAGAAATATTTTTTAATTTTTTTTAATAATTATTCAGAAAACTTATAATTTGCATCTATCTATATTATATTAGGAATTTGAAATATTAATGAATGTTTTATTTTAGCAAAATAAACAAATAAATATAAACTTTTATAAACTTTCATTATTTACAATTGAAACCATTCTTTGAAACCAATATTTTGTATCCCTTTTGGTAGAATCGAAAAATTAACACGTTCAGCAGTAGGAGTATCCACAACTGCTGCTAATAAGAAGCAATCGTGAAATCAAAGGTATAGTATTATCATTTTAGAATGCGTCTTACTGATACAGCAGGCACTTACTGTAGCTCTGTGCCTGCAGCCCTGATTTATACTTAAATTTGACAGTCCGTTTTTTTTACATTCCTCCCACATGCCTTCCACAATAATTTAATTCTGACTGACTTAATTAATTATTTTCATTCTCTATGCTGGTAGAAGTTTTATCCATGAGCTAAGCACTGACAATTTGCGACGGTCCATTTACATTTTTGGGTGGAGCGAGGCGGACACTGAAGAGGAAATCAAGCTGATCACCAGAGAAAGAAGACCACTCAACGAGATTTTAGAAAGATAATTCACTTACAAGTTTATCCATTCAAAATCGGCTGATTGAATTGAATTGATATTTCGATAAAGTAAGCCCCAGTTTTATTCAGAGTTTGGTAGTCTGGATTAAATTTTAACTATGTGTAGAAATAGATTTTTAATTTATCTATTTTTAAATAATTTCATCTATACTTAGTTATATATGCAATCAAATTCATTATAATTTTTTTCCTTACAAATATAGCAATGTCAAATGTCTCCGACAAATTATTTTGTAATATAATAGTTTTGAAACACAAATCAAATACCGTTTTCTAGAATTGTATAGGTAATTATTGTATAATAATCCTATATAATTACTTTAGTCAAAAATCATGATGCTTTGCCTTATTGAATCTTATATTGCCATCTATATTTGTTGTTTCCGTTTTAAATCATACCAAAATAAAAATGCTACCTTCGTAATATTTCTGATATTTCTAGCATTCTCTTATAGATTTAGTTAATCGCCCATTTCTATTTATTAACTGGGAATAAAATAACACAGAAAATAAGACACATTAAAATGACAGGGTAATAATATATTATGAAATTAGTATTATCATTTGGTAAAAGTATTAATAATGTTTAAATTTAATTTATGCTGAATTTTATAAATAAAAAAAATAATGATTCGCCAGGAAATTTTTTTCTTTTTTAAAATTATCATAAATCACCTTTATTAGATGCCTGATTAGATTTAATTAAAATAACGAAGAACATCCAACATCTCTCAAAAGAAATAAATCTTGAGTTCAATGTATTGCCACTCTAATTAATGGAAATATTGATTTTTATTCACATTTATTGATAGCTTTATAAGCAAATATCATTAATTGAATCGTAGAAATAATATCTCCCATAAATCAAAATGAATGCAGAACTTTTGCAGCAATATGATAAATAATATTGAAATAATTAGGCATATATTATCCCAAACTCTAACAGTAAGATTAATATTTTGTGAGCCTTATCGAGGCACTGTACAGATTAAAAAGTTTATCAATATTTTATTTCGTAAACGTTGAAAAAAACAGTTTAATTTATTTTATTAAGATAATAAATTTGGTTTAATTACAAAAAAGTTAAAGATTAATTATCACCATCGATATCGAGAAAAATATTCATGGAACAATCGCTAATTTTTATTTAGTTAATATCCGTGTGATTATGGATTTATAGGACGAAATATTTCCTATTTTTATTCTTAATAACTTTATTTTCAAACCGTGAAACTAGTTATTTCCTTGTTAAAATGAAAATGTATTACTAGTTTTTATAAAATATTTAAGATACTTTCATGAATAACAGTCAGCTCAATGAAAATGGATTCATCTGCATCGCAAGGCAAAGCCAATTTATAACCGGAGTATTCAATTTGCACAAATATTTAAATCCTGATTCTCTAATGGGAACTATATATTATACAAGTTAATGCATGTTTGTTCAATTTACAGAAGATCTATTCTCGGCACTGTAGAGTTATGTGCCGGCTATAAATGAATGAATATAAATAAATTAACTAATTATAGCGATTATTATAGAAACAATTCCATCAGTAAACACAATAAGCTTTATTGGGTAATTAGGAAATAGACAAAAAGTTTTACCGGCGAATAAAATGAATATTTATGAATGAGTCGAAGATGCTATTAAATATCTGCGGGGGAGACGAATCAAAAAACGAAATATCTAACTTGTGAGTTAAAGTAAGCATATGTTAAAAAAACAATAATAATAAGTGAACAAATACAGTAATTAGCGTTCATTATAATTATTGATGGATTCTAAAAATTATATTTTATGCGGAGGCCTCAATCTAATTCCAATCATAGCAGTGTGATAATACATAATAATCTACCAGTAAAATATAGTCAACGATTTTCGACAGGTTGCAGGAATGGGCTAATCACACAATAATTCATCGCCAAGTGGAAAAACTCTTTTGGACGCTGCTCATGAATAATTTGGAAAAGGTGTTTAAATTATTTTTAAAATTGATAGATACAATCGTAAAACGAGTTTTGAAAAAGATAGTTAAAAACACTCAATGGATCAACTTGTAAAGATTTCAAATCGTTTAGGATGTCTCTGCCTTCTTCAAATCAGAAAGATATTATAAAAATTTTTATCTAAACATTTTACCAATTATCCTCCTATACAATTAATTAATTGAATTCTCATATTAATATCATTTAATAAATTGATATCAACGAGGGCTGTTTTTATAAATGATTGACGCCAACTCGAATCTATTGAATCTTTCGAATAGACCTGACGGAAGCACATGCCCGCATACACAATCTCTTCCCCTTCAACTATTTCTTGTGGTCCGCGTCTCCCTTATTTATGGAATCAATTCTGAGTCAAACATATAGGAACGATATTTTATAATGAAGGAATTTTGGGTGTCTAAACCTCTGTATTCATAGATGTAAATAATTCATTTACATCTAATAGTGATATTATTATGGAATATACTCAATGCTGTATTTTATACTTTAAAGTGTATCCATAAAATTTCGTAATGCCATGAGGTTTAATGACGATTTTTTATATAAAAAGTTGCTAAATAAAACAAAAATGATAAAATATGTATATTTTGTAGCTTACCGAATTTTAAACGGTATTGTGGTGATTATATTCAAACGTATAATTGTGGGGTATGGTTTTTCTACACCATATTTTAATTAACCCTACCACAATTAATTAACCAGCAATTCGTATCTGCATTATCTCAAATTTGTAAATTAACATAGAATAATTTAAAAATTAATATCACAAACGCAACAATTTAATTCAAGATTTAACAGTTCAGCATAATCTTTTTAATTATTAAAGAATAAATAATTAATAAAAAGGAAATTTATGATACATTTCAATATACTACTGAGCCACACATTACATTTCCTTAAAATGTGCAAAGATTGTTCCTTTCAAATTAATTATAATTTAGATTTTATATAATCAAAGCATTTCTGAATTGATAAAAATAAAATTTAGTAATTGATAATACTTCTCCAAATGTGTATGACAAAATTTGAATGAATTTTTTATCTTTCATATCTATATTTTACTGAATTCAGTTTGTTATTTTAAATATATTTTAAAGCTTGATTTTGCGGAGTGTATCAGAAAGGCACACAATAAAAATAAAATGTGGAGTTACCACAGCTGAATGTATATATAGCTAGCTATATATAGTAATATTTAGCTATGAATATCTTAACGATACGGATTGTAATGAATATTATAAACAATCAAAAATTTAAGGTAATATTAAACTAAGTCTATACTAAATAAAAGTATTATAATAGACAATCACCATTACATTCTTTATAGTTTTGCTGTTTATATTCTGGATAAAGTTGTTGTTAACAATAAAGATAGTGCTAAATAAAAAATTGTGTTAAACAAATTTTTGCCATATTTGTCGACTTCAAGAATGTTTGCCGGTTTAAAAATATTGTTGATTGTTATATCTTAATTGTGATTAGTGTCAGCAACTATGGCTTAAGGAATAGTTTTCAGATCAGCTGTCTTGGCTCCGCCAAGTAAGGAGAAGGCGCACTTTGAAAATATAAAATTATTTTAACATCAGGTTTCCAAAGAAAGCTTGTCGCTTATAGTTACCAAATTATGGAATATTATTGAATCTTTGTACTCACATTATATGGAAGTAAACCATTTTATGAATTAATTATGAAGTCTGAGTTTTTGATTGCTGTTGGCTTTTTCATCTGGAAAAATGCATAACAAAAGTTTTCATAATGAAACTTTGCGCTGAATTATAAATTGTGAAATTGTGTGCTAGCTGTCTTGAGATCATTACCAAAGAAAACAGTTTTTTGGAAAGAAAAATTTCCCTCTTAGTTAAATAATTATTTCATTAAGTTATTCATTTGATTAAAAAAAGCTTTGTTATTGTTACAAAGATAATACATGAATAGTTTTACAGTTAATAATAAAGGTAATACTCTGTACATTAGGTAACTATACTAGGAGAGCATCCCAATTGATTTATACATGTAATTAATTTGCAGATAGACTGAACAAAATTTGTTTAAAAATAATTAGAAAAAATATTAAATACAAATGACTAAATACTGAATATACTAAATAAATATTTTAAAAACTTACCCTCCCACTAAATTTTAATAACTAAAAACTGCATTTTTTGAAAATATTTAAAATATTTTATGAAAAAATTAAACAGTATACAAATGAATATAACAAACGAATACAAATGTTATAAGATAAATCAAAATGTAGAGATAAGCACCATATCATTGACAGTTACTGAAACGTTTCTGCTCATGTACCATTGAAACAAACGAATTGTTTTTGAAGAATTCATCGAGAAAATGAGTGATTGTGTGTATTTAACAATTCAATGTTTTATTGAGAATTAAACTAGATGAATTAAACATATTCTTACTTCGGGAATATGTATTGGTCACATACATTTAAATATGTAGAATATACTGGTTTCTGTAGAAATTCTGCGTTCTTCAATTCAATAATGGTGTCTGTCAACTTCAAAGACTTGAACCACTATTAACTAATGTCAATAAATGAAGCCATTGATTCTGAAAAATGCAAACAGTTTCTGAAATATGCGTTCATGAAATTTGACACATTAGGTATTTGATTTGAGAATTCAGCGCAGAGTAGTCAGTTATGAAAAGGCGGTATTTGAAATACATGATAATGCCAACTGCCACAAGTCAAGGCCTACGATCCAGATTTAAATTAAACTCCATATTGATTTCGAAGTTATAAATGCTCCGGAAAAACATTGAAATGTTAAATACACATTTATGAATGAATTCTTCCAAAACAATTCGCCTGTTTCAATGGCACATGAGCGGTAATGCAGTAATTGACAATGTTGATGCATATCTCTAACTTTTTTGTATACCTACCTAATAACATTTTGTATTTTGTTTACAAATTTTTTTAAATATTGAAAATTTGTCAAAGACCGTTTTTTGAGGATCAACTATACAATCACTCGGCCACCGCTGTCCTTAAAACCTTAATTGTAAAGTATTATATGTATAGTATAGTTATATTTCTGAATGATTTTCTATATATTAATCATAGCACATGTAATATTTTCCATATTTGAAATTTCCATATAATGAAATATTGTTTAGCTGTTGTTGACAATAAATATGAAATATAACTTCCCTTATACAAATTTACTGAATTAATCAAGAGCCATTTTATAAAATTTTAATATTTAAAAAATTTCTGTGTCAAACAAATAATGCCGTCCATCATCTCAACAATGGAAACTATGTAAAAATAAATCAAACATTATTTTTTAAGGGAATTTGCTCTTACACTAAGTCAATAATGTACAAATTAGTAAAAACACATATAAACGATTTGAAACTTTTATTAATAGAATGTTTAGAAATGTGTTTAATTTATTTAGTATAACCTTGGAGCAATATGCATTTTTGTACAATTACATGTTTAAATAATTTATCAAGTCACTTGAATAAGGAATAAGAGCAACTTCAATGAATTACTGCTTGTGTAAGGCAGGCGAATCAACTTGACACCTCATTTGAGTGAACTTCCGCAAAAAATCTTGTTGTAAAATGTTTACTCTTGAAACAATTTAACGAATAAAAGATATTTTTAATAAAAATAGAATTCATGTCAATCAATGGGTGTTGTAACTGCGACTGAGGCTTCAGAACTTCTTAACAAATTTTTTAAAATTTATTAATTATGATAAAGACCCATTTTTGAAAATCTTAAATTACTAAATAGAAACTTTTTTACAATTAAGGAATTTTAGAATAATAATGCAATTGTTTCCACCCTGAATTTACGATTATTAAAAATATATCGCTTTCGTCAACCTTAATTTCATGACTGCAAAATGTTTTATAAATCCAAAAGTTCGTTTTAGAATTTGTTTACAATAATTATTAAAATACATTTGTAACAAATAAATAAACAAACTAACTATTATAGGATATAGTGGCCTTCGATAGCATTATAATTATAAAAAGTAAAAATTTAGCACGATGCTGTAAAAAATGTTTATTCAAATTTTCGAAGATCAACTGCCTATTCATGAAATTAAGATACAATGACAGTGATATGCAAGCGATATAAAGTTACAAACGTATTCACTTCAACAACTGCGTAATATGATTAATTCGTCAATAATAAAACATGAGAGATTAATCTAAGATGTATAATAAAAACAGGATACATATAAACTGATATGAAAAAATCAATAGAATAAAAATATAACTATCACAAGTATATGGAAACATGAGCTAGAAAAACGGATACATGAAATCAAAAATAAATAAGGTTCATCAATTCATCACGTTCTTGTTTTGAGTTAATGGATGGATTGTGCTCTTTGATTAATATAGATTCTTTAAAGAGAAGATTGTGCTTGTCTCTTGCTAGGATAACAATGTCAATGTCTTGATTTTGGCATAAATTTAAATGAGCATAGACTGAAGAACTCGTTGAGGTGCGGTGTTCTTTGATTCGATTATGTATGTTGCGAATTATACTTCCAATATATTTTGAAGAACACTTCTTACAGGTAATTTCATACACCACGTTGGAAGAAGGACAAATTTTGCTGTCTTTAATGGTACAATTGGAGAGATTGCAATTAGGAGTGTCATGTTTAAGTTTGAGAGCATTACGCAAAATGAAAGATTTTCTGTAGATTCGGACGTCATGAGTTTCGTTTGTTTAAAGATGTTCTTGAGTTCATTGTCGACTTTGTCGTTGACGTATGGGAATTCGAAATACATGGTTAATTTGTCGGCTCGACGTGATTTATGAGCTTTCTTTTTTATATTGTTGTTGATTGTAGTTGGGTATTTGTGATTAAGAAGTGTATTAAGAAGATGTGATTAAGATGTGATTAAGAAGATGTGAAAAACCCTTCATGCGTGATAGTTTGTCATTAGGATCAGAACATATTGCGGAAATTCTTAGGAGCTCATTAGATGTGACGTTGACTTTGGTGCTGGTCGGGAGGGCAGAGTTGAAGTGAGGAATAATGTCGAATTTGGCTTTCTTTTTGAAAAATGAGTATGATAGTTCCCCATTGGGTAGAATTTCGAAGGAAACATCGAAAAGTGATTTTGAGTTCTGTGCGTCAAGGTGTTCTATTTCAAACTTGATATTGGAGTTATGGCTGTTACGCACGTTGAGAATTTGGATTGCTTCGGTGTGGTTGGTCGTCAAGATACAGGTTTCATAAATATATCGTTTGTAAAGGCAGAAGTTGAGGTGGCTGGTAAGTGCGGTGGTTTCAAGTGTGTCCATATATAGAGAATGGCAAGTAGACCATGCAGAGATAGAGTTTCCTATAGGAAGGCCGGATATCTGACGAAATAATTTGTTATTTCGTAAAGAAAGTATTGTCAAAAGTTGTCTTCAGAATGGATGCGACGTGGTGAGGTTGGAAAGGAAGACATATTTGAGGAGATTGATTTAGTTTTTGAAGAAGGTTTTTGATGGTATCGTTTGGCGGAAAGGAGGTGTATAGGGACACCACATCAAGACTAAATGGATAGTTGAAAATTTGACGTTGGTTGATGGGTAAATTACGAATGTCTGAGAGAAGTTGAAGGCTGTTTTTCAGATGAACAGGCACGTTTTCAAGTAGAGGGTTCAGGAGTTTTGTGAAAAGGCGAAATAGCTTGTAAGTGGGGCCTGATGAATTGGAGACAATGGGACGAATCTTAATATCTACATCATTTTTATGAGTTTTGATTAAATGGTAGAATGTAGGCATTCGACAGTTAGAAGATGTGAAAGCACGAATATCATTTTGACGAAGTCTGACTTCCTTAGCTGCTTGTTTCCATACTTTGTTTACTTTCTGTTCTATAGTAAGAGTGGTCATTCTCGCTCTTATTTTTTTCCGGGTTGTTCGTGTCTTAAAGATTTTAAACAATTTAACTTAGGACTTTATTAAACATTGAAAATTTAATTGCATTTAAGTAAAATGTAAAAATAAATAGTTTAATTATATAATAACTCATAAAACTGGGTTATTCCATAACTATAGTGTTTGTATAATATAAATATGAATAAGTTCTATCACAATCATGAAATAATAAATAAAAAATCAGAAATTCTGTTGGTTTTAGAAGCATAATAATTTCTGATTTCTTTATTTAATAATTTCATGATTGGGATACAACTTATTTTATTTAATTTAAATATTTTAGATATTTCTATGTTTGGAATAAACCAGTTTTATGTATTATTGATATACCGATAGTCATTATATATACACCCATTTAGTCATACAAATATGTAGAATCGAACATATCGCATTAATATTAATAACATTATGATCAAAATAGGGTATCACTATGGTAAATCAAAACTAAATATATACACTGACACCTGCTAATCAAATTTAACACACAATGTCCTAAATTAGCAACCAATATACGCCCACAATTATTTTCAGAGGAGATTTTAACGTAATGCCATCTGCCCACTCCAATTCTAAGTTTACGACAATGAGCAACCAATCGCCGAGGGATCTGCGACTGGAAATCACTCCACTCTCGAACCAATTAACATCGTATGTAGTTCCTCGCGTTCAGCTTTAAATTTCTCCAAAAATCAAGCAAAAGGTCACTGTTTAATATCCGAACAAAGGACAGGACGAAACTGCCAGACTTGTCTAAAGCAAAATTCATTACAAACTATAGTTGTCAACGAGCGTTGAATTAAACATGTTCCTTTCAAAAGCATTCGTTATTTCTGTTCTTCTTCTTTTAAGTGTCTTTGGCGATGCCGAAGATGTCGGAAAACATACAAGACAGGTTAGTACAACACTTCGCTTCCAATGTATAATACGACTCCTTTTATATCAGGAGAGATATTTTATGATTTCTGTTTGTTTCTTTGTTGATCTTATTCTGTCGGCCATTTTTTGCTTTTTATTTTGATGAGAGAGAAAAAACACAGTTAACTCCTTAGAGTAATTTTTCATGTTTGAAATTTTATACTGGAACAACAAAGATAACAAATATCAAGTCGGTTAATTAATAGAAATATTGGCATTCGATAATAAACGTCGGTAACCATCCCGCTAAATAAGTAGAAATATATTTTAAAATATATATTTCAAGATTTGTTTGTATTTTTAGTAAATCTAACAATTTCCTGATTCCTATTTTCAATATTTTTTATGAAATTAATATAAATTCATAATTTAATAATGTGTACTTGAAAATGTGTAATTGAAATTAATGTGTAATTGAAAATTTTCTCAAAATGCTATTTAAAAGAAATGATTTAACGGTTTTTAGAAGAATATATTCTTGACTATAATTTACATTAATATCATTTCTTGAAAATATGGTTAAATATTTTGACACTAACAACGCCCAAAATCTTTATTATAGAATAAAGTATATATGTGTTACCAAATAGTTTTAATCAAATATTTTCAATAAACTATTTGTAATTTTATTTTCGGTCAATCTAAACATTATTTGTTTATTGTTTGAAAAAGTTTTAGTCTTGACAAAGTTCGTCTTTTTAAAATAATTTTATTTCTTTATTTATGTCATGCAATTCAATTAAAAGTTAAAAACAAAACCGAATTTATTAATAAATTGGTGATAAAAATGCATAAATTGTGTTCGGTGTTTTTTGTATTAAAACTTGTATTTGAAAAAATAATCATTAAATATAATTTTGTCGCGATTGTCGGTTGAATAAACGTTTCTTTTTGTCATTTATAAAACGGAAAATATTGATCTTCGATGTTTATAAAATAAAAACACATTCTTTTTGGAACTTTAAAAGTATTTCAATAAAATCATAAATGTAGACGCATCGCCAAAACAAGTTGTCATCATAAGCACTAAATCAGTTGTTGATAAGATGGAAAATTCAATAAACTCGAATTATGTTATTGATAGATTTTATGGGACTCTTCATGTGTTCCTGAGTTTTTATTGTAAATCAGGATTTACTCCTGAGAAAAGCAAAATTCTGCATTAATTAATGTCAATTCGCTTCATGGTGAGCATTTTAATTAGTTGGTTATCAATAATCTCCGATATTTGATGTCAAATATTTTCTATGAAACAACATTGTTGGTTACAAAAAATTATGTCGGTGATAACATTTGTTTCTAACGGTTATAAATATAACGGGTACAAAAATATGTTTAGATGAATTAGACTTAGATAGGACATGTATTGTCATAAAACAATTGAAAACAACAATATATGACTGACATTTCGTTAGTTTATGGTCTAGTGTTATTGATTTTTAAATAATTGTCGTGGCTTGTTAAAAACGTTGATTTGAGTTTACAATAATAAATATTTATTTCTGATAATAAACATTATTTTATCATTCATATTTTGTGAGATTGTAGATGACTTTTTTCATTTACTCTTCAATGTGTTTAATGAATACTTTTTTGTGTTCATATAATAATCGCTTTTGTATTAAAATAATCACTTTGTTCGTATTCTAATACAATTAAACTCTAATTTTCAATGTTATTATTATAATTACTGTTGGAACTAATTCTACAATGAAGTATTATTTGGGAGGTTAGCATCAAACCGATTTCCATATTTATAAAATCAAAACTGATCAATCGTCCAACTAAACTTTAGTTGAATATACCCGTTGGAAATTAAATATTTATTTTAATAGATACAATTTAAAAAGATTAATTTTCAATGTGCACTAAATGTTTATAGATTTGTGCTACTGAAAAAGGAAAAGCTGTGGTTTAAATACATATACATCGAAATTGTATGTTTTTAAATATTTCAAATCTATATTGTTTGCGAGTATAAAACATTTAAACATATCTATTTTCCAGAAAATTATGAATCATCCTGTATTTCGTTTTAATTATCTACGTTTCAAAATATAAAATCGATACATATGTTTTATACTTACGTAATAAGTATGTATGCATTAAAAACTATTTGGCATACTTCTTTCATATGAATAAATAAATGAGTTCATTTCAAATGAACCTTATTAAAGTTTAGAACTTAAAAATTAATTATTTTTTATACATAGACGGGAAAACGGGGTTTATCGGCGACAGGCCATCTGGAGTTTCATATACTGCAATCAAAAAGCTGACATTTATTAGATTATGTCTTACGGACTATTCAAGATATGATATAAATATTTACAAGAGATTTCTGCCGCGTTATCTAACCCGGACCCGTCTTTCCAATAATAATATAAAATATTTCCAATATCATTTCTTTCAACATATTTATTATATACCGATTTACTCTTTGAGATAATTATTAATCTAAAATCATGAATGATAACATATTTAACACTTAACAAATTGAAATGGGATATTTTGAAATCAAAAACTTTTTCAATTCAAACAAAAGTGTATATAGATATTTTAAGACTATAAGCTCCTGAAATTAGGATAAAAGGTTTAGAGATGTTAGTAGGTAAAGAAGCAATTGTCACCCGTTTAAACAAATTTCTTTAGATCTGTCGTTTAAATTTGTTTTATAAAATGTTATAAAAAACTGATGACTTTTGCAATTCAGAAACATTGAGAATTTAGCTAAATATCTTTCATAAGTTATAAAAATAAAGCGATAATATCTAAGTTTGTTGTAATATTAATTAAAGCCACAGATAGTCTAAAATATTTTTGTTTGAAATGGAACACGTCCTGTCCTCTTGAAAATCGTTTGATTTAATAGTTTCTTAAAATAATCCCACATGTAATGCACAAAACCATTAAATATTCTTTTATAGAAATGATGCTAGCAGATTAAGACTCCTTATATTTTAAATGAAGCTAACTTTGTGAAAATTTGCATTGAGAAGATCTGTCAAATGATTAATAGCTATCTACTTTTATGACACAGATACATTGTTTTATTATTGGAATAGTTTTGAGGTAAAACATTGTATACTTTTTATCTGATCAGATAAAATAAAAATGTCGTGTAGTAATTGTTTGTTTAATCTGAAAACAAGATTCCATCGAAACTCCTGAAAAATAGAAAAACAATATTTTTGTAAACTACATTTCAAGAAATGTTCAGGTGTGTATTTATTTGCGTGCGGAAAATGTCTAATCAAGTATTTAATGCCAATGATAAAGGAATACCGGCAAATATTATTTAATTATAAACTGAAGAAAGACGACACCCACATTTTTAAAATGTGTTATAGAATATCTAGAAGGTGTTTTCTCCCTTATTTTCATCCTTTAACTCTTTTAAATCGGTATTACCTTGACACTAACTACTACAGCGACATTCACATTTCACGATCTTATTATACAAGTGTTTGTATCTCAGACAATAAATAAATTAGTAATCATTTTATTTATTATTATTCCTATCTTCAAGTTATTCGAGAATATCTCATTAATATATATCTCCAGCCATTGGAATTATAATTAATTTTAAGACAGACTAATCATTCCTAATAAAAACCGTTTCTAATGCAAAACCCAGAAAATGAATAAATTTAATCTTCTAAAAAGTTGTTACCGAATGTTTATAACATTTGAAATCTATAATTTGCTAAAAATTCGATCATAATACTAGAATAACAGATTATAATATATTTTATCAATTTTTATAATCTGTTTTACAAATTAAAATAATTATTAATTTCAGCTATTTCGTTAGTTAGAAATATACAGAATTAATTTTTGTATTGCCTTTTCAAAAACACATTCCTTCTGTTTTGAACTATATACAGGAACTAAGAATTTACATTTCTAGATCTTTGAAAAAATGCAATGTATATAATATTTCCTCAAAAAAGACTTTTTAAATGGTTGAGCGCATAAAATGTTCAATTCGTTAAGGTCATAAAATAATTGTCATTAAACGTTCTCTATATTCGCTCTACATAAAGAATGAAAGAAAATTTAAAAAAATATCTTTTAAATAGGGAAACATGATCATAGATTTTATTTTTATTCGATTTTTTCGAACATTTATTAGCAATTAAATGAAGAAATTGGCCATACAAATTCTTAATAAGAATCCTAAAATTATGTTGAAAGAAAATTATGAATATTTTATATAAGATATTTTTCGTCCTATTTATTTTTCCAGTATTAGTAATATATTAAAAATTTATGTCGGGATTGTGTGTTATTTTGTTGACAGCGTCAAATATTTAACTATATATTTTTTAATTAGTAGCAAAAGTAACAAAACAAAATAGTTTTTTTGATATAAGAATATTTAGTTCACATTTCAACAATCTGATAAACAAAAACGTATCCGACAAAATTACTGGAACTTATCATAGAGTATCTCAAACAACGTTATTCAGCGCTATTAATAATTCACAAAATATCTGTTACATGTTTTGTTTCGAAATTTGATAATTAATACAATTATGAAACTCACAGCCTGATGTAAAAACAGAAAAATTCTAGAATTCAATGAGAATCAATTGACAAGTTTATGACGGCTTGTTTCCTGATGTCGCATATTAATCAAACAATGAACATATTTTCTATTTTGACGAATCGAAGGTAATACATTAATTACGGCTATGTTGTTCGAAAATAATGCTTGGAAAAATTGAATTGCATTGATTTGATACGTTTATAGGTATTAAAATTGTTTTAATATACCGAAATTATAGTATTACTTTATTGATGCAACTTTGAGCTGTATAGTTAAGTCAAAGGGATTGTTAAAATGCACATATAACATTGATAAAGTTTCAGAGATTAAAGAGAATATAATTATCTAACCGATTTTATCTGATTATATTATTATAATTATTTATATATCTGATATATTGTTGCAAACACAATGTACCGCGAATATTAAAAAATAAATTTACTTTATTTAGTTAATCTATTACCTTATTTATTTAAATGTAAAAGCTATTTTTATATTATTGGTTGTTATTTATATTTCAGAAACGTTTTGTGTCAGAAAAACGATCATTTGACCCCATCGCATATGGCAAACGTTCTTTCGACCCTATAGCATATGGCAAGCGATCATTTGATCCTATAGCATATGGCAAACGATCATTTGATCCTATCGCATACGGCAAACGATCATTTGATCCTATCGCATATGGAAAACGGGCATTCGATCCTATCGCATACGGCAAACGATCATTTGATCCTATTGCATATGGCAAACGAGCATTTGATCCTATCGCATATGGCAAGCGAGCATTTGATCCTATCGCATATGGCAAACGAGCATTCGATCCTATCGCATATGGCAAGCGAGCATTTGATCCTATCGCATATGGCAAGCGATCATTTGATCCTATCGCATATGGAAAACGAGCATTCGATCCTATCGCATACGGAAAACGAGCATTCGATCCTATCGCATATGGCAAGAGGGCCTTTGATCCTATCGCATACGGAAAACGAGCATTCGATCCTATCGCATATGGCAAGAGGGCCTTTGATCCTATCGCATATGGCAAGAGGGCCTTTGATCCTATCGCATATGGCAAGAGGGCCTTTGATCCTATCGCATATGG